>APFE030128878.1:0-12169 GCA_000404065.3 Pinus taeda | reverse complement strand
ACTATTTTTTATTTTAAATATGATTGAGCAATCAGGTTTGTGCTTTTATTGCGGAGACTTTGATACGGAACTTTGGATAAATGAGTTTTTATAAACAATTCTCTTCAATCATTTATTCTCTTATTTATTCTCTTATGTTAAGTTTTTTCCAAAGTTGAATATATATTCAAAGTTTTTGGCCTCTTTATGTTTCTGAAATGTATATATTAGAAGTTTATATCTGATAATTTTTTATATTCAAAGTGATACAAATTTTACATCAGATTCTCTTTTAAGTTTAATAGATTTCATTTTGGTTAGCACTTACACTTCTTATGATTTCTTGATGTCATATATTATTCGTATGTTTTTACATTATTTTTTCTTATATTACATAGTTTTGAAGTGCATTTTGTTTATGCTATTTTCAATTTTTGGATGTTTTTATGTAACAATTTCAGGTTAAAAGTTTATGTAATAAAATTAATAAAGACAAAATAAGACCAAGGTCATGGGACACTTATTCGAAGCTGAATATTGGGCAAAAATATCCGAGTGTGACTATTTATTTGGTTTATTATGGCTAAGGAAATTGACAAAGGCAACATCAAAGGTTGGAAACGAAAACTGAATTAATTGGCATTTTATTTATGAAAATGATTAAAGATAGGAGAAAAAGAAGGTGAAATGATACAGGTTGCATGTGAGGAGGAAAATAAAAAAAAAATTAATGAACAATGTAAACTTTGAAACAGAAAATGCAAAGTCAAAATGAGAACACTAGAGAAAAAAAACCCAAAAGAACATGAAAAACAACCCAATGAGAACACTAGCACAAAAAACCCCAAAAGAACATGAAAAACAACCCGAAAAGGAAAAGGGTTGATGCAATGTTTCAACATTTTCTAAAAATAACAATAAACGCCAATAATAATAATTTTTTTTGCTCAAAAAACACTATGAAAACAAAGAATATTGATGCTAGAATAACTTTTTTATTTTTGTGTTTTTATGGGTAAAATTTTCAATAATTTTTTTAAAATGACAATGGAAAAGCAATAAAAACCATTTTTTAAGGAAAAATCACCAAATTTAAAAATACAACTAGAATTAAAAACACATTAAAAAATTAACACTGTTTAGGGAGTTTTTTTTAAATGGTTTAAAAAAAAATTTAAACTTTGAAAAAAAAAAAAAAACAAAACAGCAAACAAACAGAACAAAACAAAACAAAAAAAACAAACACATTAAAAAAAGAATATAAATTCCAATTAAAAAACACACCCACCGTTGGCCATTGGAGCCAAAGGGGCGAGGCCCACGTTAAAATAATTAAAAAAAGATTATTAAGAAAAATAAAGTTGAAAAAATATTTTAAAAAAAATTTAAAAAATAATAATTAAAAACCAAATTTTTAAAAATTAAAAATAAAATTTAAATAATAAATTTAAAAAAATAAAAAATGTTTAAGAAAATTAAAAAATTAACGTGGGCCCTAGTGCTTGGCGCGGGGAAATCAAATTTAGGCTCCACCCAGCCACCCCCACCGCCCTATGATTTTTTTAAACTGTTTTATTTTTACGAATCTTTTTGATTTTTAATTTTTTTAATATTTTTAACAGTTATTTTAATTTTTTTAAATGCATTTTTTTTTAATTTTTATTTTAAGTATTTATATATATATATATGATATTTTCCATGTATTATTGCTTGGGAAATATGTTAAAGATGTTGATCATGTGATTGATTGGTCTGTATTGTAGGTAGAGCCAGATGGAGAATTCCTACTCCTACTGCAGCCTTAGTATATATTGTAGAAACAGGTGCTCATGCTCCCGAATAGAGAAATCGAGCAGGTTAAAGTGCAGTGAAAACACTTCGGTCCCGATGAAGATACATGGGAGGTGGTGGATCAATGTAGGCTATGTATCCTTCTTTATTCATTGGTTGACCGAATGTTTTGGTATATGTCTTTGGTATATGTTGTTGGTACATGTTTCGGTGATGTTTTGATATATGTACATATGTATATGGATATAAATACCACCATGAGCTATGTTAGAAACATCCGATATGGGTTTCATGTTATTATGATTTTATGTTGTCATGTTGTTTTTCTTTCCAGTAGGGTGATCATTAAAATACTGCATCGAGCTATGTTATAAAGCTCCATGGGTAGTATGTTTTCTTTTCAATAGTTTTGCCAAGGTATAAGCGTGTTGGTGTCCCCCAAGGGGGAGGATTCTATAATAACCACGGTGAAAATTCCATGTAATAAAAGTTAATAAATGCAAAAATAATAACCACAGTTGATGGGACACTTATTCCAAATTCAATGTTGGGCGAGACATCCTAATGTGAGTGTTCATTTGGTTTATTATGGGTAAGGAAATTGGCAAGGGCAATGGATAATGATTTGGAAAGGCAAAATGGAATTTTTGGCACATTTATTTATGAAAATAGTGGAAATTAGGAGAAAAGGAAGGTGAAAGGTAACAAGTTGCATGTGAGGAGGAACATGAAGAAAAATAACGGAAAAATGAGGAAAATAGAGGTCTAATTGATAAAAGGGTTTCTGAGAATCAGTTCGTACCTTTTTGTCAGTTTAGTTTTGGATCTCTCATTATTCTCTCTCTCACTCCTGGACACTTAGAGTTTTCTTGAGCAAGTTAGCATTAGATCAAGAAAGGCAGAGAAGGCACGAGGAAGGAGAAAGCAAGGAAGAGCAGAATCAAGCAACTTCAGCGGGATTCTTTGTAGATATCCATTTGCATTTGTGTTTTCTTGCTTTTGTTTTGTTTTTTATTTTATTTTATTGTTTATTTATTTTAATTGTATATTTTTTAATGTTCTTTTATTAGTATGTTTTATTTATATTTGTTTTTTATTTTAATTGTAAATGGTTTCACCAATTTTTTTTTAAACTAATTTATTGGTTTTTTAAATGGTATGTTTTTTTTTCTTTTACAATTTTTAATGTTATTTTTACTAGGATTTTACCTTAATCATTTTTTTGGAAAAGGAAAAAGAAAAAAAAGAAATTCAATATCGTCATTTTTTTTATATTAAATTTCATAAAAAAATTATAAATGTATTTCTTCATAATTTATTTATTTATTTTTCATTTTTTTTTTTTTTTAACATGGTTTTTTATGTGTTATTTATGCATATGTGTTCTTTATGCTTATTGTCTATGTGATTGTTGTGTAAGCATGGTGGTCCTCATTGTTGCAGTTATGTCACTATGTGGAAGTTGATGGTGTTGTTGTCATAAGTGCATGTCGGTTATGGATTTGTTATGCATGTGAGTGTCTATATGTTGTTATGCATGCGTTTTCATGGTTATGGTATAGTCATGCATGGTAATTGGATAAGTGTTGAAATTATGTTTATATACTGATATTATTAGGTTTATACATGTATTTCACTAATCTTGTTGATCTTGCAAAGATATCTTCCCTTGAACTATACTGAGGTATGTTGATTATTTTTATATTTTGGTTTAGCTCACATGGTATATTTACAGGAAGAGGGTCAAATATGACTGACAAGATGGTAAATGACAGTTCAAGAGATTATCCCTATACATCAAATGAGAAACTTGGTATTGGGCACTCTGCTAACATAGTAAACACATTAAGAAGTTTGAAGGCATAAATAATAAGTTGCAAAGCCAATAATGACAGAATAATTTAGGACAAAAGAGTTGAGTTGGCATGGATTCAAGAGACTTTTTAGGAAGAAATATTTGTCAGAAAGGTATTATGATAGTAAATCCAAAGAATTATATGGGCTAAATATAGGATCAATGATGGATGATGTGTATATGACCAAGTTTTTGGAGTTGTTGAGGTATGTACTATATCTTAAAGATGAGAAAGCCAAAGTTTAGAGATTTTTCAGTGGATTACCCATAACATGTAAATATCATATTGACTATGGTGAGCCTTGCTCACTTAAACAAGTCATTAGGAAGTTGAAGCACTATTATGAGCAATCGAAGCGCAAGAAAGAATCTCAACAAGGTTGGAAAGGAAAAGACAAGACTAAAGGTAAATGGCATTTGAGGCGAACAAGACCCCTAGATGCAGGTAAAAAAGAGAATGTTGTTCCTTACAAGAAGTTTAATGTAGTTGGACAAGGACATGGGTCACAACCTAGAGGGCAGAAAAATAAAGGTGATGCTAAGGGAAAACTATAGCGTTGGATATGTGGAAAGGATCGTCTCAAGAAGAATTATCTATAGAATCAGGGTGGTAGGACTCAAATCTACAATGCACAAGAAGCGCAAATAGTTGAGGATGTTGGGTAGACCATTCCATGAATCTGTGCAGCATTGGATAGTAGGAAGGTGGATCGCAAGGAATCTATTATCGAGATGGACAGTAAGATTTGTGATCAAGTTGTTTCTATTTTGATTAACCCTGAATTTAATTATAGCTATGTTATTCTTAACCTGGTGGAAAAGTGTGGTTTGAATATAGAAGTGCAAACAAAATCTTGGTTATTACTGTTAGCTACAGGTACAAAGAAAAGAATTTATCAATGGGTAAGAACTTGTGCATTTGAGTTGAATGGTATGCCTACATTAGCGCATTTGAATGTGCTTCCATCGGGACCATACAATATGTTGTTGGGTATGGAATAGTTGTATCTTCAAAAGACTAAGATGGATTTTTATGACAATGCTATTGAGTTCTTGGATAACAATGGAGAACAAAAGGCCTTCTAGGATAAAAAGAAGGCAACATCAGTTAGAATGGTTACAATTATGCAGAAAAAATGTAGTCACAGACAAGAGTGTATGTTATTTGAAGTGCATATTTCTAGTGATAGAGGTAAGGATGTTGAGGATGTGGAGGTATTGAGTAGGTACCTGTTTTTATAGCAGTTTTAGGATGTGTTTATCACAACGATTTCAGAGTTACCACCTCATAAAGAAGTGGACTTTTTCCATTGAGTTGGTACTAGGGGCAACACCAACATCAAAAGCACCATACAGGATGAGCACACCAGTGTTAGTAGAGTTGAAGTTACAGTTGAAGGAAATTATTGATAAGGGATACATTAGGCCAAGTGTATTGCCTTGAGGCACATCAGTGTTGTCTGTGAAGAATAATGATGGTATTCTAATACTGTAAATTTTACAAGAAGCTGAACAAGGTAACCATCAAGAATAGGTATTTATTGTCGAGGATTGACGACTTGTTTGATCAGTTGTAGGGAGAGACAATGTTCTCGAAGATTGATATGAGAACATGATACCATCAGGTATGCATTAAAGAAGAGGAAATCTACAAGATTGCTTTCCGAACCATGTATGGACATTGTGAGTTTGTTGTAGTTCCATTTAGTTTGGCTAATGCTTCAACTACTTTATATGCTTGATGAATATTGTGTTGCATCCTTATCTAGACAAATTTGATGTTGTGTTTATTGAAGATATATTGATATATTCTAAGAATGAAGAAGATAATGTCGAACATTAAGTAGTAGTACTGAGGTTGCTAAGAGAGAATCAGTGGTATGCCAAGCTTAGAAAATGCAATTTCTTTCAGACAGAGGTACATTACACGGGGCATGTCGTCTCCAAGGAAGGCATAAATAATGGAAATTTTGAAACAAGAACTAATACGGTTACCTGTTTTTTTGAAGTAGCAAAAAAACAACCAATTTTGAAAAGTGATGATATATATATATATATAGAAAGAGAGAAAATTTTGACACTTTAAATTCTCTTATGAATCAAGTATGAATATTTATTTTGAAATGTCAATGATTTTCATGTTAATTTTGAAAAGTTTTGATGTGGCATCAGTCCCTTTCTTTAGAGGACTTATTTTGGACACTTTAAATTTTCTAATGTATTAAGTGTGGATTTTTTTTAATATTGATTAGTTAACCATTTTTCAAATTCTCTCATTCCTCTTCATGTTCTTCATCCTTAAATATTTGGTTTTTAAGAGTTTTCGATTTTTTATTTTTTGTTTTCCTTTGCACTGTTTTTTTATAACTAAAATTTTAATTTTTTTGCAAAGTTTAAAAAAAATAAAATAAAAAAGATATTTGAGATTATGATTTTTTATTTTTTTCAAATTAATATCAATACACAAGAAATAATTGTCACTTAAAATAATAATTTAAAAACGGAAAAACACGTTTTGCATATAGAAATAATTTAAAAAATATGTTTTAGGACCATTTTCATAAAAACTCAATTAAATTAATATATATATATATATATTATTTATATATAATTATATATATATAATATATTATATATAATATATATTATATATATAATTATAGTAGATATATAATTTGGATAAAAAAAAAATAAGAAGAAATAACAAATTTATGAATTTAATAAAAATGGTGACATTTGAAAATAAAAAGTAAAAAAAAAAAGATATCTTTCAAGTAAAAGAAAAAATTAAAATTAAAATTTAACTAGAACTTAACAAACAATAAAAAATCTTACAATAAAAAATTTAAAAATTAAAAAACCAATAAGTTTATGAAAAACATTAAAAAATAAAAAATTAACATTGAAAAACAAAATTAAAAACAAAAACAAAAAAAAAAAAATATATAAATATAAAAAATTTGAAAAAAAAACAATTAAAAAGAAACCATTTTTAATATAAGGAACCATATAAATGTGAAAATTAATTATCTATAGAAAATTAAATCATATTAAAAAAAAAAAACAAAACATTTAAAATTATATAAAAACAATAAAAATAATTAAAAAATAGTCTTTTTTGGGTTTCTTGGTGGGTTCAACTTGATTCCGAGAATCGGGTGATGGGCTCATCTGATTCTCGGATTCAAATTGAGCCCGCCCAAGGGCCCCCGAGCCCCTAGGCAGGGCTTAGTTTCATTCTATGAATCAGATGGAGCCCCACCCAAGGGCCTAGGGGGAGGAAACCCTGGACAGACGGAGCAGCGTGAAACTTTGCACGCCCAGGGTTGCGCTCCACCAAGCCAAGCTCCACCAACTTAAGGTCGTGCCCCCCCGGGCCCCTAGACGGGGCTACATCCAATTCTGAGAATTAGACAGGAGCCCTGCCTAGGGCCCCGGGGAGGCATGGCCCTAGGCAGGGCTCCATCCTATTCTTAGAATCAGATTGAGCCTCGCCTAGGGCTGTAGGCCCCTGAGCCCCCGGGAAGGCTCAATCTAATCCTAAGGATTGGATTGAACCCTCCCAAGGGCCCGAAGAGGACAATTTTTATTTTTATTTTTTATTTTTTATCTATAATAATTATCATTTATTTTCCAATTTACTTTTTTGTTTTATTGTTTTTTCTTTAATTTATTAATAACTTTTTTGTTTTTGTTGGGATCACGATTGTCGTTACACCAAAACCCGTAGGTGTTATTAAACGGACGCATCGCCAAAGTTAACGGATCCTTGAGAGGTGGTTAGTCCATGTCATGAAACACACGGGGAGCGTTGGATTATCCAATGCCCAATAATCTCCCCCCCAGCGCGAGCCGGGTGTGATTCAAACTAGTTCAACCAGTTGGAGGAACTAGTAGGAGGTCTAGTAGTGAGGATAAAATTTAGTGCATCTTCAGTGCTCCACTAGTTAACTGAAGATTCACTAATAAATAACGCATGCATGTCAGTTCAAAGGAATACCCAGTTGATATTAGAGTTCAGGGACGGTGTACTATCAGTTGTATACTTTTCCAAGTTGTACAGATGGTGCATGCAATCAGTAGAAGACCTATGATGGATTGTGCAGTTATGGTGGGAAATTTTCCCAATTAAATATGATCTGATTCCCTTAGGAATGCACAAGTAAGGGCTTGGGTGGCAACAAAATTGGCTAAGTGTTGGCTTGAGTTGGTTTGTGAAGAAGAAAGATAGATTGTACTTGTGTAGGAATTGTTCAGGTTGAACATGCATTGTATTTTCTTCTCATATATTCTGGTTAATACAATATATATATAGTTGGGTTTTTGAGAAGTTTCTTTCCCTAGAAAAATATTGTGTTATGTGCAATTGAAATTCTTCCTTTTCTTGTTAGTGTTTTCATTGATCAATTTTGGTTTCCGCTGATGAGTAGAGTAGATTTAAGTCTTTTGTTTTGGCATATTACCTAAGCAGTTTGAATCTACAAGTAAAATATATACAAAGTTAACATATAACACATCCATCAATAACATATAACATAATCATCAAGTTAACTAACATAATACAACAACAACAATGCATACAACCACATGTTACTATCATTCATAAC
Organism: Pinus taeda; assembly: GCA_000404065.3. NCBI lineage: Eukaryota > Viridiplantae > Streptophyta > Pinopsida > Pinales > Pinaceae > Pinus > Pinus taeda. The sequence goes on along the minus strand of APFE030128878.1, from coordinate 3,937 downwards.
GATCTGAAACGTGTATATGACTACACCAATCAACTTGCATTTATCATGTATGTAACCATAACATCAATAGAATTAAAGGAATACACATAACCATAATGCATATAACAACCCTTAACCTACATACCTGCATGCCCTACATACAAACCTGTATGATGATCTTGTCTTACCCCAAAGTCTAGTGTTGCAACCTCACTTTGATTGTTTACATTTCTTGCTTTATCTCAACCAAATCATTAGCATCATAACATACCAATAGAATCATTATAACCTAATTGAATACAATGACCTCATGCACAACAACCTTCACCATAAAAATGCAAGCATAAGAAAACATAGACACTGACATGCATAATAAATGCATATACAACCATACACTCATGATGACACATTCCACAACAACACCATCAACCTTCACATGGCGACAACACTACAACCATGATCAACACCATGCAAATGTAACAAGAACATGAACTACAAGCATAAGGAACACATATGCAATCAACATGAATGCATGACCAACACACCGCTCATGCAGTCTGAGGGATGAACCATGCTCTAATACCACTCTGTAACACCCTCCTCCCACATCTACCCAAGTAACCAACCAACTAGGGTAAAAATGTGACAAGAATTTACTATGATATGATTTGACTCCCTATGTGTTAGTTAAGGAAGTGGAACCGACATAACACATCACACAAACCTTGCACATTAGCAACAGACCTCCCAGGAGCCATCCCAACCACTCAGGTAACTAACTCCTGAGATCAACTGAAGTTTTAGTGCATCAAACCCATGGACACCCCTTGATATGGGTAAGGTTGAATCGATAAGGCTCCAGATGCTCCCACAACAAGGACAAGCAAGCATTCTAGGACTTTTCTCCTCATTGTTGTGCTTGCGACTCGAAGATTTGTGCCACCTTTTCAAGCCTAGAGCCCAAGTCACTTCCCATAACTCAATGACACCTTCAAAGATGAATTTACACAAAATAAAAATGATACATTTACCAAAATATTGAAAGGTACAGACTGGACCCCTACTAGCGATAACAGGCATTTTGTCAAACATGTCATAAATATGTAATCTACAGGTTTAAACAACATATCTGAGCATAGGGGTCTCATACTTATCTCATAATTGCTAAGAAGCATTGTTCCCTTATATCATTAGTTGCATTATCATCTATTAGTTCATAGATACATTGTTCATTCATTTACAAATCAACAAATGAGGAGAGCCATACATCATCATTGTCATAATACATGTTTATAACTAACATAATAACAACATAAATATCAAGGATACATCAGCCATATAATCTACATATAAACCAATACATTTACACATAAAATACCAAGAAAAGAACCTCTTATTAATGAATATAAAAGTCAACCCAGTATGGGACTACCACGTTCCACCTGACCATAGATTGGCTAAGCCAAATCTCTCTTTAGTCAATCACCCTCATGCCATATTCCAAGCATGAATGTGGGACTCAAACCAGAAAAACCAGCTAGTGCATCCTGAGGCTAAACCATCTCACCCTCATCAACAGAAACCAGGCTTTACTGCAATCCACACTGGATCAATAGCCCAAAACAATAAACATGTAATAATAGGATTTACCATGATCTCCACCATATCACTAAGACAAAACAAGCATGGATGCCACCATATTTCTCCACCTACACCATGACGAATTGTCATGTATCTTAGTCTCTAGGATTTACCACAATCCACAGTCTGATCCAGGGATCACTAGGCCATAATCGAGACACCAGTCTCTGGGATTTACCACAATCCATAGTGGATCACTAGGCCCTAATCGAGACTCCACTCTCTAGGCTTTACCATATATCCCACCCTGGCATTACTAGGCCTCATGGAGAGCACCCACCTCTAGGCTTTACCGTATATCCCACTATTAAACAGTTGAGGATTCCTAGGCCCAAAGAGGCACACAATACTTGGCTTTACCACAACCCACAATCCGGTTCAAGGGTCACTAGGTTAGTGGCTTTACCACAATCCACAGTCTAGTTTAGGGATCAATATGCCATGTGTTCTTTGTTTTAGAGATCCACCTCACTCAGCCTTGAATCCATCTGACAAACCAACTCAACCAAAACATGAGAACCCCATCACACCATGGCTATCTAGAAATGGCAAGGCTAGGCTGAAAACACTATCACACCTAGCAAAACCCATGCCATGATAGCAAATAACCACATGTAATACTATGCATGCAAAAACTAGAAAGGAAATCACACATGAAAGCCAATACCTCCAAAGAATCCTATTGTAGCTGCTTGATCTTGCTCTTCCTTTCTTTTTCCTTCCTTCATCTTTTCCTCCTTTGCCTTTCTTGATCCAATGTTGAGCAAAAGCTTGCAAACTGATCCTCATAAGCCATTTTATTAATAATGCCTCTATTTTATTCAAATTCTATTATTTTCCTTCATTTTCCTCCTCACATGCAACATGTAACCTTTCACCTTCTGTTTCTTCAAGTTTCCATTATTTTCATAAATAAAATGCCAATTAATTATTTTTTCCTTTCCAAAGCCTTTGTCAATTTTCTTTAGCCATAATAACTAAAATTAAAGCCCACTAGGATGATTTTCCACCATTCAACTTGAAATACGTATCCCATGACCTTGGTCTTATATTTTTTTACATGAATTTTTAACCAAGATTGTACAGAAACATAAGGACAACCCTCAAATCAAGAACACAAAACACATTGATAACGAAGTTCATCTAGTGTGGGTTATGTCTCCGGGCTCGGTTCCAATAATGAGGAGGTCGCATCATTAAATGTTGCAAGATGATGAGTACATGGTACATTCTTTGTCATTACAAGGATAAATTACTCCAACCAAGTGGCATGTCTCTCCACGAGACGTTCTCCTATAGGAACTCTCACTCATATGGGCCCTCCTCCATTTCCAGGGATGGGCTAAAAATGCAAAGAAATGCTGAAGAAATAGACACCACCATTGAATTCAAGACGTTGAATCATGTCAAACAACTATAAACTTGGCCCCTTTCTGACACCATGAAAATGTGGATCCTTGGGAATCTCAAAGATTCTCCCAAAGATTTTTTCTTAGAAATGGGTGAAAAATACGATTCTCGAATGAAAATTTTGAGCACACCACTGTGCGCCTTGCGAAATTCTGAGAAAAATGATTATAAGGTTGAGATCATTCTATCTTTGTTAAAAAATAGCCTCCAAGGGAATCTTTTAGATTCCTCAAGATTCTACAAAGATTGCTCATTGCTGACTGCCTGAAAATTCGTTGCTTAGATGATGAAACAAACCACACAATCACATTCCTTGCGAAATTCTGGTTCATTTGAGTATAAACTTGGCATGATTCTTGCATGTGAATTTTTTCCCTCTAGGGAATCTTTTAGATTCCTCACTGATTTTGTATGTAATATCATGTGGAATATTCCCCTAGAATATTTTGTCTCAAAATGTGTGCCCGACTAGGCGCAACTCCTCCTTGACTCCTAGTTCAACATGCGCTTTGCTGCTCGGCCTCTCCTCGCCTTTGGTGCACAAATGATGTCAACTTATGTAGTGTTTGATAGGCAAATATTTTAAAAGATTGTCCATGGGTTGTTGGTGGAGTGCTAACTTGAGGTGGCTAGAGGTCTTAGGGTCAAGCTTGTGGGCCTCCCCTTGTTATAACTAATTTTTGGCGCATATAAGGTTGGTGGTTTACATTTTAAGTTGGTGTCATTTTATTTTGGAGGTTTGCTCTTCGGCGGGCCGATCGGTTTGGCTGGGTGGGTTTGAATCCTATCGGCCCTGTTATAATATATATAGCAACCAAGTTTTGGGCAGGGTCACAGGTCAAAGTTGTGGGCCCCGTCCCACATTTTATTTTGAATACCATTATAATAATTAGGTGGCGGGGTTGGT
>APFE030128877.1:0-13705 GCA_000404065.3 Pinus taeda | reverse complement strand
ATTGGTTTGTTTTTGAAAATTATCCTAAATTATTTAAATAATTTACTTTGACCATGGTATATTTTGGGAATTGTATGAGTTAAAAAAAATGTATTCATTTGTAAGTTTAATTGGAATATGAGATATATAATTTTCCATTGGGATTGGGATTTTTAGTTTTACACATGGTAATATAATTGTTGTAATAAATGTTTTCTATTGTATTTGTAACTTTGAGTTATTGATTTTGGAAACATTGTTTTCCAATTTGAGTCCATTTTTTTTAGCTTTATCATTTTATTTTATTTTTTAAGTATAATGAGAATTATATTTGTATTAAAATATGATCTGTCTGGTATGATTTTCATCTAGAGATAGGTGGTCATGTATCCAATATTGTTATAACATTTTCAAGAGATACTTTATGATGTAGTTGGAAAAATGAGTTTGGTACAAAACTTACATCATATTCTTTGTGTTATTGTGATTATTATTTTTATGTATTTATTATTTACAAGCTAACAATATTAAGCACTTGTGGTGGATCCTATAATTGTTGTATATTGTAATTCATTTTTAGTTACAGTATGAACTATAACAATTGTGCAATAGTACTAGGTAGCCCTTATACATAGAATGTTCACATGTGTGCATGATATTGAAATATAATAATCAAATAGAAGATGAGCTAATAAAGAATTACACAAGTTCCATTAAACTTAATTTATGTTTTAATTTTAATTTTTTATTTTGATCATGTATATAAGTAAGTAAGCCACATTAACCAATCTAATTGCTAAGGAGTAATTTTCCACTCAACCATAGGAATCAAGTAGATCCCCCCATAAGCCAAACCATAATACCACTTGGGTGAAGGAATTTCTTACCAGACTTTGAATCCACTCAACCCAATTCATTACTCCCATGACAAGCCACCTACCCACTACAAACCTCTCTAGGCCCTATTCCAACCATAGCACCATCTTTCATTTCCCAAAACACAATGAGACTCACTCCTCTTCTCAATAGTTCCCTGGAATATTCTTCTCTTCCAACACTCTTTAGTGTGCACAAAAGAATCCTAATCTATTGTCTACCTTTTGATAATTAATGAATAATAATAATAGGTTTTAATCGACCCGCGGCCGATCGGGCGGGGTGCGGCGGCCCGGAGGTGGCGCTGGGCACACGAGGGGGAGGCAGAGGGGGTCGGGGAAAATAGCAGAGGTACACCCAAATATATAGCTTTTCCGTTCAGCGCTTTCATATCAAACGCTCAAACAAAATATTATTTCCTACCTAATGTTTTAATATGGATAGCGGCACCATTTTTATATTTTATTAGCTTTATTTTAAGTTTTCATTGGTTTATATGTGCATTTTTGGGCTTCACAGAATGCGGTCGGACAGTGTTTTTGGTGCGGAGAGAAAGTGTCTACGAGGAAGTTTGTGTACTTTTCTCCACATAAGCATTCCTTGCACGCCTTTATTGTAGACATGCCTACCCTTAAACTTCACGTCAAATTTAGAGGCATAATCAAGGATAAAATAAGGCTTCAAGAAAGGGAGTCCAACATAGTGATAGATGCTAACACATCAAAATTCTAAATATTACTCTTAATCAAACTAAGCTAATGGCATTTCTATAGGAATCGAGGTTGCTGGATTGAAAAGTGGAGCGATGAGAGTTGGATTGGTCAATGTTGAAAGTCTTGGTTTTACATTTTTGCTAATAAAGTGTCAATGCTTCCTGTGATAGCAAAGTGTGTGGTTCAAGTGTAAGAACTAAGTTCATTTGAAAGCAGTGGGAATAAAGAGAGATGATTCCAATAATGTGAGAGGAAGGCATAACCAATGTAGAGACAGGGAATAGACCCTTTATGAAAAAAATATATACGCTAAGAGAGACCCACACAGAAAGTGAAATGGGCTCGACGCTTGGAATTAGACTAATATAGCACCATTGTCAATGATCGATTTTCCTCAAAGTGGCCAGGTTGTAGCTAGAAGAACAAAAATAAAATAACACAGACAATTCCTACTCCTCAGAATGGACACCTCACTTTTTCTAAAAGAATCACGCACTCTATTTTAATTACATGTAAGAAAACAATGCATAGAAAAAGAAACTTAACTATAACTTATTTCTTACCAAGTTCATTTCAGCATAGGAACATGCAATTAACAAATACAATCAAATTGTTTGTCGTGTCTTATATGAAATAGCCTTCCCATGGTTCAACATTTTCATAAATGAGCACTTCTGACATTAGAGGACCTCAAAAGCAAAAGAATCGAACATTTTCATAAGTGAGCACTTATGGAATTAGATTACCTTAAAAGCAAGAGACAGTGAGTAGGTGGCATTATGGCATGTGTTATATGGACAAGTCTTGTTCACTGGAATGAAAAATGACTAGACGACATGCCATATATCACATGCATAACTCTTCATTGTATTCAAAAGTGACGAGACGCCATGACTCTACTCTGGTTGGATTCAAAAGTAGCGAGATCAAAAGAGCATGCCTAATCAATGACACCTCACTTTTCGTAGTTTTGACCTTTTTTTTCCATATACTTTAGGGGGAGTGGTTATCTTTCAATTCTCTTCATTCTTTGGCCCTCAATTTTCTTAGTTTCGACTTCTTTTCCATATACTCCATTGGAGAGTAATTATCTTTTAATTCTTTTGTACATATGCCAAAAAGTACCCAGCAAAAATAGAGCCTTCCATATGAAAGGTACCTAAAAATTTGCATGACAAAAAGAGCTTTCCCAATAAACGGTACCTCATTTTTCCAGAGTTTTGGTTATATTTTATACATCAACCACCATTTGTATGACGAGGGTATGTTTATGGTAACAAATAACCAATTTGTTCATGGGCAACAAATAACCAATTTATTTAGGGCCACCCCCGGGCCGCCCCGCCCTGCCTGACCGGCGGCGGGTCTTATAGACATATGTTCAAATGAAGGAGATTGGGTTCTGGATTTATTTTCTGGCTCAGGTAGGTTTTGCCACATGGAATTGAATTTCAATATGTTCTTTTTTTTAATTTAATATGTCATTGTACTAATTTACTTCATTATTTTTTTGTGCTTGATAATTAGGTACAACACTAGCATGCTGCCTTCAAAAAAGAAGAAATTGCATTGCAATTGAGAAAGATTCATTACAATGCAATTTCATTCAGCAAAGAATTAATGCTCTTCAATTTCTTCTAGATGAAATGCAAGAAATTGGGTTGAGGAAATGGGACTTTAATGAATTACGTGTGGCAAAAAAGGCAAAGGAACCCCAACCACCATTACATGGAATGTTTGGAAAGACATATATTGGGAGATTTGCAGACATCAAAGACCCATTAGAAGAGGAAATTGCGCAAAAGGAAGCAGAAAATATTGTGGAAGATGACAATGATGAAACTCTAGAAGACGAAGAGTTTGGATTACGTGACATTGTTGATTAAATTTAAGTTATACCTGAAAATCAAGCTTTGCAATGTTTTGACTCTAACATTTCATGAAAAGAATAATCAATGAATTAAAGTTGTTATGTGTTCAATATTTGTAATTTGTGATTTTCACATTGATTTTTAAGTTAATTATTATTTTTTGAAAAAAAAAGTTGTTATTATTATTTTTTTGACATGAAATTCATAAAAAAAACTATTATTTGACCATTTTTAGTTAATATTTTTGTATAAAAATTGTGATTTTGACATGTTAATTTTAGCAAAAAATTATCAAAACATTTAGTTTTTTTGTTATATTTATGTTAAAAATGGTTATTTTTATGTCCATTGTTAAAAAATGTTTTTTTTAGAAACAATTATTTCATGTGGATTGAAAAATTAATTAAGGATGTATAAATATGTAGATTATCTAAAATTCAAACTATCGACTTTCTAATTTAAAAACGCAAAACAATAAAAACCCCCCTAAAAAAAAAATTAAGATAGAGAACAAGAAAATATGAATAAGATGACGACTTCAAAAACTATCAAATTTAGAAAATAATTTTTCACATTTCACACACTAGAAAATTAAAAGTCAAAAAATAGGTCTTTTTAAAAAAAGGTGTGATGTAGAATACTCACTTTTTAAAATCATCATGAAAATCACTACCATTCTAAAACTTAATTTCATCCTTGAACATGAAAAAAAATTAAAGTTCCAAAAACCATGTTCTAAAAAAAACATGTGTATTCTGCATCACCACTTTTGAAAATCAGGTCATTTTTTTGCTATCTCTATGAAACGGGTAACAGTATTAGCTCCCGTTTCAAAGTTTACATTGTTGAAAGGTTTGCACCTCCAGAGATTTGATCCCTCTTAGAGCTTGATAGATCCAAACTTAAGATGGATCTCAACTGGTTTAATTATTAATTGTTTTATTTAATGTAATTTCACCATTTTTTTGAAGGCATCTCATTGATTAATATGGCAAAATTTTTCGAGGTGATGCATGCCATAATCCATTCGGCCACCTCCATCGATAGACCAACTTCATGTAAAATCAACCTCAGGAAACCCCATTCCACACAATCATATGTCTTGTTGTGTAATTTCAATAGTAATGCATCTTTCTTTTTTGTCTTAATAGAATGAATACATTCACGAGTGATGGCCATGACATCTAGAATCTATCTATTTAAAAAAAAACTAAATTGTGAAGGAGAAATATGCTTCGATAGGTTATCCTTGATATGGAAAGAAATAACCTTTGAGATCATTTTATAGATGATAATACATAGTGAAATAGGCCTATAATCTGCAAATGTTTTTTCCAAAATTACTTTAGATATCTAAGTAATAAAAGTGGCGTTGACAACACCAAATATCTTACAGTTAATTCTTGATTCTTCAACAAGTTGCAATAATTTCTCCCCCATAAGATATAGGAAATGTATGAATAATTCTACAGGCTAGCCATCCATCCAGACTATGACTTTTTTCTTTACAAATGATTTTAGAACCAACCTCGATTCATCTTAGCTTTGGACCTATCAAGCATTGAGAGAGATCAAATCTCTCAAGGTGCAAACCTATTTTCTAAGTGAAAAACTTAGAAGAAAGGTTTGCACCACCAGAGATTTGATCCCTCCCAGAGCTTGATAGATCCAAAGCTAAGATGGATCTCGACTAGTTTAATTATTAATTATTATTTTTTATGTAATTTCACCTAGTCAAAATGTTTTAATTAATGTTTAGATAACATTATTATTATTATTGTTTTTTTATGTAATTTCACCAAGTCAGAATGTTTAGATAACATTATTAATTGTTTTTTTAAATGTAATTTCACCAAGTCAAAATGTTTTAATTGATGTTTAGATAACATAGTATAACAGGACATTACAACATCTCTTTGATTGTGAAATGAGAGGTGGTTTTTAGGCATGTGGTATTGATGAGCCCAGCAATGCCTAACCCCATGGGCGTTAAGGAGATTTGACCCTGTGACCTCCCAATCAGCAAGGTACTTAGCAACAAGAACTCAACCAACTAAGCTATACCTTGGGGCTTATGGTTTAAAATCTTGTTATATTGTAAGTACTAAATTTTTATGTCCTTATTAATGAAATTTCAATATGGTTACAAAATTATTATTTTAATTTATATGGTAAAATGAATCTTAATTTATAGCTGTTATTTATATCTTATATATTTTAATGTGGTAGAGGTGTAGATATATCTCAAAAGTAATTATAATTTCTTTTCTTTAGATTTTTAAAAAAATACTATAAAATTAAATTAAATTAAATATTTAAAATATTTTGATTATGAAATGAGAGATGGATTTTGGGCATTTTCCATTGATGAGCCATGGTATTGTAACAAAGTCTATTTACAAGTTAATAATATATATGGCAAAGTGAACTTGAATATCCATGATTAAACATATTGTTATGTTGTAAATATTAAAGTTTTTATCTAATTATTAATTAAATTTAAATATGGTTACATAATCATTATTCTATTTTATAATGTAAAATGGATTTTAACTTATTGGTGCTACTTATATATTTTATATATTTGATGTAATATGTGTATTATGATTTTCTTTTATGTAAAAAGTTATTCATAATTTTATTAATAAAAAAATTAACAAATTGAATTTTATTATTTTTATTACTTTTTACTTTTTACTGACACTACAACATCTCCTCCTTACTGGATTCTATATTACTTTTAACCAACACATAAATGTATGGCATAATAATATAAATTCAACATATTAAGATGGCATGTAAAAATGTTGACAAACTTTCTTACATTACACTTGCACTTCACTCCTACTCTAGGTTGTAGAGCACCTTACAGTGCAACAAAAACTAATTCATTGTAAGTAATCAACATCCCAATTTTTGCATTATATTCCACATTTAACATATTAGGATATGTTTAAATGATCTAGAGTTGATTATCTATGTCTATCCCATCTCTATCCCGATATAATTCCTCGAAATGTTTTATAGCCACTTCATGGATATCGTGCATGGAGTATATTTTCTAACCCTCGGCATCCTTCTGGTCCCATATAGTGTTTTTACTCCTTCTTTGAGAGGTATATTTATGAAAAAAATAGTATTTTTATCTCCTTCCAATATCTATATCGACTGGCATTTGAGATTCCATTATGTTTCATGTTGCTAGAATTAGATTTTTGTTCCCTTCCAAGTCCATAACCAATTTTTTCACGACCACATCGAAGTATTCCAACCTATTGGGATCAACAATCCCAATAGTTCTTGTTCGGTTTCTTGCAATTCATTCATGTGTCTTTTTGTTTTCGCCTTGGCTCAATGTCAGACCACCATTTTAAGTTTGTTTAACTTCCAACAAACCCCTTCCATGTGGGAAATATCCTTTTGATGATTCAATTTTGACTATAAATACTGCACGGTATGGTAAAAATTAGGGTCATTTAGCCGAGAATGGTTAAATTTGAAAGGGATACCTCTCTAATCAAACACACTCCACCATTAAAGAAAAACATGAACATGATTTGATATATTCGTTTGGAGACTCAAATATGCATCATGCCTTGATCCTCCACTTTATTTTCATGTACCATGAATCTATCAAATCTTTTTGCAATTCCCTCCCTTCTAATATGTCCATTCTGTCTGGTGGGCATATAAATTAGGCTGTAGATTTGCAATTTTTCATGAAGTTTTAATCAAAATCACAAGACACAAACCTACTCTACTACTCTTAGGACATTAATTCACAATTTAGAACAAGAATTTTAGACATGCAAGAAGAAATAACAAACATGTAACAAGTATTTTTATCTAGGGAAAGAAATCTACTAAAAACCTTAATGCCTATTTGCATTAATAAAATGAATAGAGATGCATTACAATTACTTGGCTCAACTGAGCACACCCTGCAAGTGCATAACCTATCTCTTTGTTCATTGAAGGCCTCTAACCTAGACTTAGTCAAATTTTGCCTCTGCTTGAGCTCCTCTTTGCTTGCATTGTTCCTTGAGGAATTAGGCCACTATTATTTAGGAAATTCCTCAAATTGAATTATGCAATTCCTTAGTATGATCATTTGACTGTGTGCAACACCTGTACACTCAAGACTAGTTTACAACTGATGTTACTCTACCTTGGAATCTCCACCAAGCCTGGGGAACTTGAATTCTCTGCATGCACTAGCTATTTCGGGTTGATTTATCAGCGTTGGGAACAAGATCCCCCAAGGACAGTTTTGGGGCTAAAAGCCCATGTTTTGGGTCAAATTTTGTAACAAAATTGTAAAGTCTCCGCATTTTGTGGTCACAGAGCGCGAAGGTGTCATGAGTCATAAAGGGTTGTCTGCCCTTATTTTTATAAAGGAAAGGCAGTTGTAAAAGATCTAGCTACTTTCCGTGGACCATGGGATTATATAAAAAGAGCTAAGTAAGTAAGCTCTAAGTAGTTCAATAGTCACTAAGCTAGTCATAGCTATGAAGTAAGAAGTCTAAGTCTTGGGTCGTAGCATAGGTAGAGGCTTTGCAGCTGTGTACGCAAAGGTCTAGGGTCGAAGTTCACAACTGAGTGCGCAAACCCCTGCAGCTGTGTGTGCAGGACGAATAGAGCTTGTAATTACTTGAAAATATAAATAAAGAGAAGTATTCTAAAATTATGTGTCTTTGTTTCCGGTTACTGCATCTTGTTATATTGTGTATGAATTTCATTTGTAATGCTTATATGATGCGCTAATTATGTAATTATAATGATTAAGTGAACACAACTAATACCATCTATTTACGCAGTGCTAACTATGATTGTTTGATAAGATAAGTAAGACACTTGGGTTAGTTTGGGAATCTACATGATACGTTTCCCTAGTAGCGTGAAAGTACCTGAGCCGTAGGTTAGGGTTGTGCGAAGGTCAATCGTACCTTTTCACAGAGGTACTAAAGGGTGGAATAGAGGGCTAGTCTGGAAAGCCCTAGAACTTAGCGACCTACACAAAGGCAGGAATAGAAGGAATAAGCCGACATCACGACCATCTCAAGGTGCAGAAAACTGGTTCTAGCATCCTCCCATACCGCTTCAGGTGAGACTTTGATCCGCGTTCTGCGGGCTAATGCCAAAAGGGCTAGTAGTGCAGGGATTTGTTTGGCTAACTAATGTTGAACCTGGGTCAAGCCCCAACAAGCCAACAAATGGTTCTGTTGCTAGGACCAGAATCTGCATAAGATACGTGTGATGTTGTATCACTAGAATCCAACTAAGAAAGAGATTGGAGACTGGTTGGATAGGAAGATCCACGAATTTGTAGCGCAAGAGAAGAGAAACCCACAACTGACCAAGGAACAGTGGCTGGATAGGTACCTATATATAGAAATACATGAGATATTTTTCTGCTCTTTTTCGGTTGAGCTATATGAGTGGATTGCGAAGCTAGCAGATAGCCAAGGAAGGTGGAGACTTGATGGTCCTATTGTTTGCACCCTGGAGCTAGTACAAAAAGTGGAAGCATCTGAGGATAAGATCACACATGCTATCAATCATTGGCTCGATCACATCATAGGAGGATTTGTGATTGAATTCGCGGTTGACACCTCAGTTAGCTACAGTGAGGTGGAGCGGCGCTTTTTCAAAGGTCCGCGAGGTAAGTACTTGAAATCTTTGAATACCTAGATTAAAATGTTATTGTGTGAAAAATGAGTTATGCAGCTACCTTGATGTTCGGGGCTATGTGAAGCAGAAAAAATTACTGGAACAAAGGGAGAAATGGTCTTGAATATAGTCCATTAATTTCACCTCCATGAGGTGGCAAAGAGGGAGTAGCACAGGCTTCTTCACAAAGTGCTATTCAGTTAATAAGACAAGGATTCCCGCGACGACCACCTCCACCCACACCACCTCTGAATTCACCACCATCACCTGCGACTTCACCCGTACCACCTCTGCCTCCATCACAATTCAGTATGGAAAATTCAGTGAAGCTGCCTTTGTTTAAAGGCTTGGGAAATGAGGACCCGAACCAATTCTGGTTCATTGTGAAAGCCGTATGGGAAGCTCATAGTGTTACAGATGATCAAATGAAAAAGGAAACACTGGTTAGTGCTCTGCAGGATCACACACTAACCTGGTACATCAAGTACCCTAATGATAACCCAAATGTTAGAGTGGCAGACATCCAAACCATGCTGAACAAAGAATTCAGTAGGCCTAAATTTGAAGCACAATCTATTGTGGGGTTCAAGGAAATCGCGAAGCAACCAGGCGAAACACCTTGGGAATTAGATCAGAGGTTGAAGTGTAGAATCCATGAAGCTAACATGAACTTAACAGACGGACAAAATCACGAATCGTTTGAGGCTTCTCTCCTACCACACCTAAGGGTTGAGATGTCATAGCAGAATATAACGACTCAGGAAGAAGCCTTGGATATTGCCATGAGACTGCATGAAACACCGATGCAAGATCCAAATCTAGGGGTTCAACAAATCCATGTGCCATTGAAAAATATTTGCCTTGAGATGCAAAGTTTGAAGCAGGAGAGAACAGTTCGACTAGAGATGTGCGAAGAGGTATGGTGCCTAAAATGCAAGGGTCAGGGGCATGACAAAGACCATTGCCCAACATTTTCAAACTATATTGCGGGAGGAGGATCGATGCCTTTGAGGCCGAAAGCTCAAGCAGGGTCGAGCGCGAGGCCTGTATTGTGGTGTGTTGTATGTCAGGTAGCAGGAAAACATGCCAGGGATAGCTGTCATTTGCTACAGAAGTTTTTACAGACACCGCAAAAATTGTTTTGCAATTTCTGCAGGTCAGTAAGGCATGATGAGAACAACCATAGAAGTTATGAATTGATGATGGATAGAAAACCCGCCTATAGGGTCCAAGAAGAAATGTGGCCCCCTGAATAGAGCACGGGGATGGCACGAACAAGCTTTTAGGGGCACAGACGAGGCCGAGGCAGAGGAGGACCTAGAAGAGGCCGGGGACAGCTGATCTGCTACAATTGCGGAGGACCAGGACATTATGCCCACGATTGCACTAACCTAACACGTCTATCATGCAAGTATTGCACTCTATTTGATCATGAAATGGAAGACTATCCTACACTAATAGCAATGATACATGACAAAGGGGTGCTACCTCTTCAGCCGACTCAGAACCTGTAGATGATGAGATTTGAGTCACGCGAAGAGGATTTGAACATGAACATAGTGCTCCGAAGTGGAATCACAACAGGAGATGACAAGGGGAAACAACCCGAAGACAATACATGGATTCGCAAAGCTCCAGCAAAGGAGGTTGAATTCAATTTGGAGAACACACGTGAAACATTCCTGGAAGTGAAGAAGAGCTTCGCTAAGGTCTCCACCTCAGGGAGCACTTGGCCAAATGGGCTCATGATTGTGGAGAGAAGCCCCAACCTAAAAGGGTGCACTTGTTCTTTCACACCCTGAACGTCGTCCCGATGAACTGGTACATAGAAACATAGCTTCGCCATGGTATAGGTGAATGGGATATTTTCCGTGAAGGATTCATAATGACATTCAGCTTTGAAGACAGGTTTGACTGTATTGATGAGGCGCTACAAGAAGTGAAAGTAGGAATCTTTAGGATACCGTAGTATCCTTTAGACTTGATTCAGCCTGATTGGGCTACTCAGTTGAGTCACGTGCTGGAATCCTATAACATAACTGTTGAAGGGGAAGATGAGGATCCACGAAAGATTAACATCCCTAAAACAGAAGGTCACCGTGAGGTTGAAGGACCACAGATCAAGAATCCTGATATAATTACTCCACTGAAAACGAAATAGGTAAACATTGGCATAGAGGCAGAGCTCAAATTCGCAAGGATTCGAGATTACTAGGATGATGCAGTGGTGGATAAGGTCACTGAATTGCTCCGCGAATACCAGGATTTATTCCCTACCAGGTTTACGAATCTAAAATGGATAATTGAGGACCTAGATGTTATGAAGATCACATTGAAGCCCGATGTGAAGCCAGTTAAGCAAAGACCTTACAGTCTCAATCCATAGTATAGGGAGAAGGTCTGCTTAGAGCTCGACAAGATGCTCGCAGTAGGCATCATTGAACCAAAAAAGGATTCAGCATAGCCTCCAGATTAAAAGTCTTCAAATATAGTTGAAAATGGAATCATGTTGAAGTTCTCGTGAATACGAAACCAATGGTGCAAACAACGTGTAAATCTGAGTTCAGATGAAGAAATTAGAGCCAATTAAAGATTCAGGTAAAAAATTCAATGCCTACGTCAGTAGGACATGTGGTAACCCTGGAAAGAGTTACAGGGTCTTGATTATGCCAGCGCAGAAGATGATGTGGCAGTCTGCGATTGGTTCATACCATAGGTGATAGGGATCAGCGAACAAGAGTGGAGATCGTCCGATCAAAGGAGATTGATGCATATTGCGTCAAAACATGCAGACAGGTTATCCTAGAAAACGGATGCGATAATGTTATGTAAAAGAGGTTAAACTCCTTTGAGTTCGGATAGGGAAGTGATAAATGGTTTATTTTGTGCCTTCAAGGTAGGAAATGGTTTTCTATCAAGAGCACGCGATTCTACTCAACACTCAACACGCAACATCCTGAAACCTCTTTCTCACGTGCCTTCAGAGAATTAGCAAACGTGCTAGCTGGAGTGCGAGATTGTGTGACAGCTGTCAGATTTAATAGGACAGATCAACTGTTCAAGTTGTCCAAATCATTTGATGAGTGGGATGTGACAGCCATCAGATGGTTTGTTCTCAAGATCAGTGTCAGGGAAAGGCCAAACGGTTGGGGTCCACCCCACGCCTGATGGTCCTTTAGTTAATACGCTATTTTTAATGTAACGTATTATTCTTTTATTAGCATAATTTGTAACTGTACATGTTATATAAGCGCCATAACACAGAAAATTTGACAAAGGAAGGTATTGTGAGCCGTTCCAGGGGGTCTGGAGGTCAAAGTGACCAAGTACAGTCGAGTGTATACTCGTTTCGACTCAAGGATTCAAGTTGAACACGACAGTGAGATCCATTTTCATGTTTGAAACTTTGTTTTAGATATCACATCTGTAACAACTATTTGAAGACATAATATAGAGGTTAGCACTAGAAGCTAAAGGACCAATAGACTTAGCCAAGAAGTCTGGTGAACTCCTTTATCAATTTCAACTGTGTTGATGTGTTTTATAATTGTTTAAATGTTTGTGTTATTCACAATCTTTTTGATCCATTGCACTAAGTAACATAGGCAACATCACACATAGCCTGTAATACCTTTTTCAATTTCAAATCAAGTGGTATCAGAGCTTAAGGTTTTTAAGGTTTGACAAGTTTGTGTGGAGATTTGAATGCTGACTAGGTTAAGGCTCGGATGAGGTGAAGGTGAACTTGTTGAGGCAAATCCAGAGATTGGAAGGGTCTTTTCATGAAGAATGATGGCAAATGAAACTCCACTTGGATTAGAATCCCAATTCTTGGATAGTTTCATGACGATACGTGCCATGGTGGAAGAAATGTATAATGAATTTAAAAAGGGTAAAGGTGAAGGTACTTCATCACCTAAACCAGACAAAGGAGCAGAGGAACCTTTTCTTTTTGTCCCTCCAGAGAAAGAAGATAAAGGAAAAGGAGAAAATCCTCCACCATCTCCTCCATCATCACCATCATCATCATCATCATCGTCTTCTTCTCATAAAATTAGTTCTTATAAGAAAAAGAAAAAGAAATCCTCTTTGATCAAATTAGATGTAAAAATTGTTTTGCCAATTTATGATGGAGAAATTAATGCAGAAAAGCTTGATAATTGGATAAGGCAAATTGATGTATATTGCAGGGTGCAAAAAGTCGATTCGGAAAGGAAGAATATCCAACTGGCTAGCCTTCGACTTGGAGGAACCACACTTGTGTGGTGGGAAGGAAAGACACAAGTAGATATTTAAAAGCATGGCAAAATCATTTCAACTTGGAATGAATTTGTTTCTGCCATTAAAAAGAAATTTTATCCTTTGGCTTATATGCAGAAAGCAATGATGAGTTGGCAAACACTACGTCAATTGAAGGTTCAGAGTGTTCAGAGTTATACTCAGGAATTTCGTAAGAGAGCTTTAACATTAGGCATATCATTAGACTCACCAAAGACATTGTTAAAATATATAGGTGGTCTTCATAGTTATTTGAAGCGTATTATACTTATGTTTAATCCCACTAGCTTAGATGATGCATCAGTCCAAGCAACTCAT
>APFE030128875.1:0-14944 GCA_000404065.3 Pinus taeda | reverse complement strand
TATATATATTTATATATACCTAACCACAAAACTAAACCTACATAGTTACAAATGGGAACACCACATGTGATATGCCATATAAGCATAGGTCCTTAGACTCCATTAGCCTTAGCAAAGAAGCAATGAGATAATATGCCATGTGGGAAGCACGTGGAGTCCATGTGGGTACCACATGGTAGAATTGAGGAAATGACAATTTTAAATAATAAAACTTTAAGGAGGTATAACTTAAGATGCAGGAGTTGAAATTGGACAAAATTTTATATCACTAGAAGCTTCTCACTGAGACGAAGGTGATGGTGACATCTACTTTGAGTTTTGATAACTTGAGAGAAAGTGAAAAAAAATATCTCGCTTCTCTAATTGAACCTAAAGAGTTGAATTATGAAGTGAGCACTTTACTGAGGGTAAGGTCGCATGTTTACATAAGGAGAAGAAATATCACTCCAAAATATGGCGAGTAGTCCTAATATTTTTTCATTTTGTCTAGAGATATTTTAAAGAAAGCGGATCAAAGTCTAAAATTGAATGAAATAGAAAATTGAGTGGTTGTAATAGGTTGGCTCATACAAATATCGAACGGTTGATGCCCCTACCAGGTTGGTGCCTACAAATATTGGAAGTTTTTCCTCTAGCAATTTTTTGCTTACAAAGAAATGGGGGTTAAAGCATCATGTAGTTTGATGCCTACATAATTGATGTAATCAAAATTTGGAGCTTATATTTAAAACATAATCAAAACATAGTTTTTGGTTTTCTCAAATATTGGTTTCCACATTATTCTCTGTGTTCAACATTTTATGTGAAACGTTCTATACTACATTGTTGATGCATTTGAATTTTTAATTAACTAAATAATTGTAAATTTTGTATAACATTCATTCAACTCCCCCATCCATCCAAAAAAATAGTATTCTTTGATTCCCAACAAGAAGTCATGAAAATCCAAATATTTCACACATCTTCTATGTAGATGGATACTTTGCAAATCAAATTAGAACATGAAAAAATGGGAAAATCGTTGGTTGTGTTTTCGTGCGAGTGCATTAAAAGACACCACACAATGAATGTCATTTGAATGTTATAAAAGATTTTTCTGTATGTTAATAATATCACTATATTGATAAGTGTTCATATTTTTCAGGTTTTAAGATTATTAACTAAGGAACAAAAGGGTGCATGGAGTAGTTGTAAGGAAAGACCACAAGCTCGAAGACAATTTCAGAAAAGTATGAACTTCCATTCTCATTCCAACTCCTAATATCAACCTTAATTCACTCCTAATCCTTCGCTTTCATCCATGCCTAATACTTGTTCATATCCTCCTCAACCGGTTAATCCTCACTTACCACCATATAATTTCAACC
Organism: Pinus taeda; assembly: GCA_000404065.3. Classification (NCBI taxonomy): domain Eukaryota; kingdom Viridiplantae; phylum Streptophyta; class Pinopsida; order Pinales; family Pinaceae; genus Pinus; species Pinus taeda. Next base: position 13,577 of record APFE030128875.1, on the reverse strand, counting down.
AACCCCATCAATGAGATAATCCATAATAAGGATGGAGGCCTTAGGAAGTCCAAGAACCTCCTTCGAGTCCTCCTCCTTAGCAACAATGGGTACCCCAAAATTTTCCTCTCAAATAACTCGCAATGATTATTCGATCAAATCCTAATAACAAGGCAAATTGAAATTGTTTCGAGTGGGAAATTGCTTATCATATGTATTCCTATATAAATCTAAGAAATCAACTTAGGTAAAGTGATTTCTCCCCCAATGTCACCCATCTTCTCATAATGAAAATATTGATAAACAGAGGGAAGGGTATGTGTTCGTGAAGATCATTCACACGAAACAATTTACAAGTGATAAAATATTTATTTGCCTTTATTAAGTGATAAGACTTATCCTTTGATTTATATTATTAGCAAAATAATAACGAAACGCAATGGAAAGGAGAAATACCAGACGAGGTCATGCACAGTTTAAAAAAAAAAATTTATTCACGCAGGATTAATACTAGCATTGCACCTAATGTTGCAAAGGAAACACCGCAAGGCATACAAGTGGTGGAGGGAATATGAAATGTGAATGGGCATTTTTGAAAGCAAGGGTCGATGATAATGAGTTTCAATTGAGGAAGCCATGCCTAAAACGTTATTCGGGGGTTAAAGTGGCTATAAAATGGAATAAAAATAGTCATAAATAGCCATTGAAGTTGTTTAAACACCTTTGTATCTCGATAAAGATTGCCTAGTTGAAGGTGAAGGTAAAAAAATGAATCCAGGTGAACAAGTCGATGATAATGAGTTTCAATTGAGGAAGCCATGCCTAAAACCCTATTCGAGGGTTAAAGTGGCTATAAAATGGAATAAAAATAGTCATAAACAACCATTGAAGTTGTTTAAACACCTTTGTATCTGGATAAAGATTTCCTAGTTGAAGGTGAAGGTAAACAAATGAATCTAGGTGAACAACAACTGGGTGTCCATATCAATTTGGATAAGGTTATTTAAGAAATCATTATTTAAATGAAAATTTTAATTAATATCAAGATATATTTAAAACATGTATTATGTTCATTAAAATAAATTGATTTTTTTTTTAAATATGTTAAAACCCATTGATAATGAATTGGTTGTAAAGACATAAACTATCAAAATGGTATTTCATCTTGAAACATCCTTTTTCAAGTTTCAGTTGGAAAATACAAGTAGTAAATTGTAACGGAAGAGGTTAAAGAAGAAATATAATATTATGAAGAACATTGTGGTTGTCATTCCATATTTGAAGTTGCATCGAAATTTGTTGGAGGCATCAAAGACCTGAAGAAGCAGTAATGAGCCTGCAAAATGTATATTTTGTTAGGATTTGTAATATGTAAATTAAGTGTGGAAATTTATTTGTAATATTTTGCATGTGAGTTGTGTTAAAATGAAACTGGGATGAATGGAAATGAAGTTACAAGGGAGAGAAACAAGTCGCAGTCTAAATATTGGAGGGGAAATGAGATATGAAATCTTTTATTGGAATGTGCCTATGTAATGATGTATTGAATCTAGATTGTACATAAAGGTGCATTGAATATATAGACATTATTACAAGCTCATTCAAACCCAAGTGTGACATCAACTTTAGATTCACTAAACCCTCAGATGAGTTTGTGCTAATTATAGCCCAGGTTGGTTTGGTAATAAATCTGGGTTTTACTTGGATTGAACTTACTACTAAAATAACAGAGGTTTTGGTCTTTTGTGAATTAAAATTCATGCAATTTGAGTGTTTCTGCAAAGTAATCTGCATTTTCTTTAACATTGTATACAAAAAAGGTAGCTGCTCTATAGCAAGTCTGGGAAAGATGTCCATGATTATTAAATAAAATGAGGTCAATATTCAATGTCATTGAATAATATTCCCAGTGTTAATAAATATAAATCTATGCTGGTTTATTTCATGAACGGAATGATCAGAGCTAAAAACAGTCACCAAGGGCTTGCAGACTACTTCCTCAATGTATCCTCTGCACTCTAACTTATTTGTAATGAAGACTAGCATGTGAAGGGTGTGCTAGTCAGCAGAGTATGGTAAAGTCTAAAAAAGTCTTAAATACTCGTTATCATCTCATTTCTCTAAACCCTCTCTCCCTTGTTTCTGCACTCCATTCATTCAATATTTCAAGTATTCACTGCTTGTTATCTTCCTTAACTGCTTAATCCATTGAATTCAGTCCAAAACATAAATACCAAGATGCCTACAACTACTGCTACTCAATCGATGAGGAACATCCCAAAAAGAGGGCAAGTGAAGGCAACCATTGCTTCTTCCCTCACCCAATCCATTAGATCAGTGTTAGGATCCCCTAAATCCTTCAACCACTCTGTTGTTTCCTCTTCCTCTTCTCTCGCAACTGCAAATCGTTTGATAGCACAATGAATGACTTCCAGATCAAATATGCTTATCTCCAGAATGTTGATACAGATTTGAGTTTCTTTCATTACAAATTCAGTGATGCAGAAATTAAATCATTGTGGATGAAAGCATGGGATCCGCAGATCTATTGTCCAAATCATTTGCTCATTTGTCTGACTCTTTTCCTCAGATTTGAAGCCCTGCAACACTAATGGAGTTTGCTCTTTATTCTGTAGTGAGTCACCAAATATAAAGAGGGGAAATATTTTCTACTACAGCAACTTTTCCTAGTTGCAGTTGAAAAGCTCTGAAATACAAAGTTTGTTGATCAGATATTTTCAGTTGAAATATATGGCACTTGATTCCCCTTCGCATGTGTAACTACTTTGATCCATTAGTGGTGTTTATAAACTTCATCTATGTATTGGTTTGATAGAAATACCCATTAACATGTAGAATAGACTTAAATCCTATTTTTTACATCCAACAGCTAAGAGTTTAATAATTCATCATGCTTTTGATCCATAAGTGAGTGGCTATAAACCTTAACTCTGCATTGAGTGATGAATCATTTGCATGAATGTGCTTTTAATGTGTGGTTAATTAGCATGAATGTTCTTTGAATGTGTGGTTAATCAGATATGAATCATTTGCATGAATGTGCTTTGAATGTGTGGTTAATCAGATACGAATCGTTTGCATGAATGTGTGGTTAATCAGGGACTCAACACTCACTTTGAATGTGTTGTTAATCATTTGAATGTGTCGTTGCATGAATGTGTGGTTAATAAAATATGAATCGTTTACATGAATGTGTGGTTAATCAGGAACTCAACACTCACTTTGAATGTGTGGTTAATCATTTGAATGTGTGGTTAATGAAATATAAATCGTTTGTATTTTGGCAGTGAATGTTAATGATTGAAGTTACATGTAGTTGAAGTTATTAAAAAGCTAAAAGATTTTCTATTGTTTATCTTATAACTATTTACACTAGAAGGAGATTATAACTATTCACATAGTTGAAATTTGGAGGAGATTCTTTCATTTAGGTTAATGAAATGAAACTCTGAACAATTTATTTTGATTTAGGTTACTAATGGTCAACAAATTATTTTGAGCTTATAATTGTTCACCTATTTGATGCTTTCATTTGGAGTTGATTATATCATTTAGATTTATTATGACCAGGATCTAATGTGAGTGTCAAATTTGTAGGATGGAGAAAGTAGACGTTATGCGTATTCGCAGCAGAGCCAAAATTCTGGGAACTGTAATTTGTGTGGGTGGAGCAATGGCTATGAGTTTCCTTCAAGGTCCTACTCTAGCCCAACTCTAGCCTCTGTGGGGACAATCAACATCAGTTTCCAACACTAATACAGTACACCTAGTGGAAACCATTCTACACGAGGGAGATTCAGGCAACCAGATTAGAGGGTGTATTTACCTTATCTCAACAATGATAAAAATTTGATGTTTGTATGGAACAAATTTAACTTTTTCAAAGACGGTTGACTTCCAACCTGGGAAGGCAATAACTCCATTTGGAGGCAACCTGATAGATCTAAAAATTCAAGAGTAGTGATATCTCCAAGTGTGGAAAGAGTCAAATTCAAACAATCACTCAAATGTAGATGTCTAAGTTGCAATAGATTTCCCTGAAAGCTTGGAAGCATTTCCAGACTTTTACACCTAGAAAGATTGATGTATTGAAGATTTTTTAAATTTCCGAAGGAACTTGGAAGCATCTTCAAACTTTTGCACAATGTCAGATTCATGGTTTGGAGATTTCTCAGATTTTTAAACGAATCTGGCAGCATCTTCAAACTTCCACACAGTGTGAGATTGATATGTTGGAGAGTTGTTAGATTCCCAAAAGAATTTGGAATCATCTCCAAATTGTTGCACATAGAAAGATTGGTGTGTTGGAGATTTACCAGATTCCCAAAGGAATTTGGGAGCATTTTCAAACTTCCACAGTCTGTCAGATTGATGTGTTGAAGATTTGTCAGATTACCAAAAGAATCTGGAAGCATTTCCAGACGGTTGCACTTGGATAGATGGAAGTATTCGAGATTTTTTAGATTCCCAAATAAAATTGGAAGAAGTTGCAATTTCAGGCACCCTATGAGGGTTAGATATCTCAAGGAGCTCAAATAACAAAATTCTTCTGGTAGCATTGCTACATCTGCATATGTCAACAATCACGGATAATTCAGTACAATCTTTTCTAGGTGCTTCAGCAACCTTAATGACTTTGGAAACTCGAAAAGTGGAGTTTCAATATTTAATTCCTGCAAGTGGAGAGGTGCCTGCAATGTTAAGTACATTTCGATTATATAAGAAAATCAAAAGATAAGAGGATTCTCGCTCTGCAAATTGCTGCATCTATATGTACGTACCTCAGATCGAGATTGCCACAATCTTTTCAATTCCCAACCGAACACTTCTAAAACTCTTAAATCGCGCAATGGAATCCAAGAAGGCAGTGATGAGTAGATTGACACATTCCAACGGAGCCATATGAGTTTTGGTGACCGCACCGAAGTCAAGATGCTTTCAAAGTTGCCTTCAGCTTCAAGAAGTTGCAATTTCCTGATTCTGCAGACCTCTTGACTAGAACTTGTATTCAAGGGCAATTCTAATTCTGAATGGAACACTTCCTAATCTTCATCCTCCCCAATAAAGGTGTACCAAGGAGCCATCACAAATCCGTGCACTTCTGTTATCACTTGTTTGTGGTTTGAAAACAATAAACTATTATTAACATGATGTGTGGCAGACTGTTTTGAATAAAAAATACTGAAAGTTCTTTAGATAGGATGGCTCAAACACTTACAGAGGATGATTGTTGCAACAACTCATGAAGATGAAGATTCTTTATCGGTCGCCAAAGCCGACGCGGTAATAATTCTGGACAATCCGCAATAGCTCTTCCCAAATCTATGAGGTGATCATGCATTCTTATTCTATTTTCATCGTCCAACTCAACAAGACACTTGTTGAGCAGATTTGGAACCCTACCAAACCTTTCCATCCTAAACCCCTCCATATTCTTACCCATGTATCCTTGTCTTTTCTTATCGAAAAACAGGCGATACCTAAAATATTTTCCGCTCCTCATGATTGAGAGAGTCGTAACTAATTTTAAGGCTCCTTTCTATCTCTGTAGGTAATGTTTGGTGAAGTCCATTCAGTTGCTCTTCCCAGTAAAGTTTGTCCTATCCACAAACAAGCGCCCCAAAAACTTTCAATGATAGAGGCAAACAATGGCATGCCTTTAAAAACCCATCTACAAGATTTTCAAATCTTGGTAGTGGATATGGCTGGAAAAAGGCATGCAAACAAAACAACTTAGAAGGTTAGCATGCTGGGACAAGTTTCTTTCTATGGCTGAGGACATGTGCAAATTTAGAACGATCTAAACCTCAAAATGACATGCATGTTTGATATTGAACCTAGGCAATCATCGTGGCACTGCTTTAGCGTACTGTCCATCTTGATCTTTGCCCGTCCACCTGACCTCCGAGGGCCTCACTTTATAGAAGACCGGAAGAATAATAGCCATTTCTCAAACATTATATCGGATTAAATCATCACCCATTTGCTTCGATAGCATTCGATGTTCTATTTGATTAAATTCAAAACAATTCCTAAACATAAAATGTTTAAAGATAATTCAATGATTTACTCAAATGTACATAATATAAATCCTTTCAATGGCGTGCACTTTGCACATTGTATAGCAAAGTAGATCATGGGCCAACTATTGACTACAATTGACTCATAGTCAAACCTCAATATGCAGTGATATAAGCAAGATTCAATTACATTATTACAGACTATAGCCTAGTTGTTCTTCATCATCTGTATTCATCATGCCAACGATTTATTCATTGGTAGGCAGCGTCTTTCCTGCCGGTAGACACAATCTCTGTGCTAATGGTGGAGCCGGAACCCACGTCCAATTTTACATTATCCAAGATCCAGGGATGATCTACATCATTCCAATCATCACGTTTAAACAATAATTTAGTACCTAGCCTAATCTGAAAAGAGTTTGGATATCAAGAAAGCTCAAAGAAAATAAGAACTCACTCAAGATTTGATCGCAAGAAAATCGGCGTCTGCAGTTCTTCTGCTGCATTCCAAGAACGAGTTCCTTCATGGAATCCGATATGGAGGGCAAGAAGGGGTAACTCATCTTTGGGTCTGCCTTTTTTATTTGCTTATACATGACCACGACATCGCTCACTACAAAAAAGGGTGTCCTCCCGAAGAGCATACGTACAACATCGCTCCTGTGCTCCATATGTCAACCTCGTACGAGTATCCAGTTCCACACAACATCTCTGGAACATAATATGGAAATGTCCCCACACTATCGAATTCAATGACTGTATTTTGACCACCTGCAAAAATAAATAAGCCATCAATATACTACAAGGCTCTGCAATATTTACAAATAAATCTTCAAGAAAATTTCTGCAATGTACCATTCCAAATTGACCTATCAAAATTCCCAAGTTTAAAAACCCATGTACAGGGGTGTGCATTGTTTCCAGCGTTTGATATAAAAATACTCGATGGCTTTACATCTCTGTGAATGATTTTCCATGAGTGGCAGTATTGAAGCGATTGAATAAGAGATTGGATTATTGTGGCTTCTAGTCTCTCAAGAGCGATGACATGTGCGTCAATAAAATGTTGGAGATCTCCCCCATCACACAGCTTTGAAATCATGTACACATCCTTTGGGCTTGTCGAGGAAGACTTGCAATCCATTGGAAATGATGCGATGGTATTTGTAGCCATTAGACCAGTGCAGAAACCGTTTCAGCAACTAATTTTTTGTAACCATTCTAATCTAACGGCTGAAATCTTTACAATCGTCTAACATATAATCCTATGGCATATAAATATGACAGGTAGGCAGAGAGGAGAGTTGATTTCAAAGGGACATGCCTTACGGCGTAATAAAAATTTGATATGATCCATACTTTCCCAACTATAAAATTGAATATGAATCTACACATTTTACCTTCCCATTTCCATAGGCCTCAAAATCTAGTAATGGATTGACCATGTTGCTTCAGTATACATTACAATCAGGATACCAAATCACTCGTGCTACATCCTACTATGTACATGAGGCATGCTTTGCGATAGCAAATCGTTTTGTAAGGATGCTAATAGTGACTAACTTTCGAAACAAATAAGTAAGATGCAGGAACTGGCCATAATGCTCATGTTGTTGTACTTGAATCTTGATATTGTGGTAACAATTCAAACCTCGTAAGCATTAGATGAGTCAACTAGATAGCCATCCTATATGCGTTTGTAGAATCCTGCTAGCTAGATGGTCATTAAAAGATGTCCAGTACTACCACCTCATCTTAAACCCAAAGGGTCGTCATGATCAACTTCTAGATCTTTTTCTTGGTCTTGGAAGTAATAGCTCAGATTTTGGGAATTTTAGTTTAGGTTTTTGTTTTTTATGTCCCATTTCTTAAGCTTTTTGTTGTTGAGATGCCTGCTTAGCATGCTTTGGTGGCCTTCCAACTCCTCGTTTTAAGAGAGGCTCTGCTTGGGTGGTGTTGATGGTAGTAGTAGATGCTAATAGTTGTTTTAGAGGAGGATTCGAATTTTCCAAAGAGTGTTTCTTGAGCTCCTTTCCTTCTCAATTGTGTTCAAGCTCTTAATTGGCTTGGAAATGTTGCTCGAGATTTTGTTTGTCTCCAGAATGTGGGTGGAGTTCTTCAAAGTTGCGAGAAGATCACTGCAATTATTTTCCATGTCATTCTTGTTGTTGGAACCCTTTTTCAATTCAATTTTAGTGTTGATTGTACTTTTCTTTGTTTGATGGTTGTTAAGCAAGGTCATGATTGGTTCCTTAAGATATTGTGTATCCCTTATTCTTTCCTTTGATTCCACAACAAATTTTTCTAATTTTCTCTGTTCTTTGGCATTTCCTGTGGATGAGTTAGTAGTTGTTCTTACCTTGGCAGCATCAATTTTGTATTCTCACTACTTCTCCAAAAACTGGGTCATAGATGGAGCTACAAAAATTTCAATAACTTTTTGTTCGTCAATCTTGTTTTCCTTAATCTTATCATCCTTTGTTTCATCGTCCTTTATTTTTTCACCTTATTGGTTTGATACACTTGAAAGTTGAATGACATAAGGAGACGATTGTTCCAAAGTTGGTTGTGCACCTTTGCACCACCCATCTTATATTCACCATGAGATGTCTTTGCATTTCTCTTTCTACCAGGAACAATTGGAGTAGGATTAGTCTTAGCTGACAAGGAAATTTTTTAAAGCTTCCTTGCTTTCTCTTTCTCATGGAGGGACCTTCTTGTTTGAATAGAGCCTCCATATGAAATATGTTGTTCATATCCTTTGTGGCAAAATCACAGAGTCCATATGTAGTAGCAAACTTCGGTGATTTCCTTGGATAATAAACGAGTGCATTTTTTGAACACAAGAAGTAGATCCCTAAAAAACTTTACATTTCTAGAGTAAGAGCCTTTCTCTAGCCTTAACCTCACCATTTCCAAGTCCACATGCCTCTGAATCATGATTTAGTAGTACATATTATCCTGCAAAGCAAATTGTGTGGTTGTCATTATCAGAGATATTCATATCGAAAAGCAAATCATAGATAAAACTACAAGTCCAAGTCCTTGTTATAGGAACTAAAAGACCTAATAAGCAAAGCTTTTATTGAAGGATAACAAATCCATTAATATATTTTCTTCTAAAGAAATAAAAATATATTTAAATCTTAATTCACTCTAAAAAACTAAAATATAGAAGCAAAAAAATCTCATAATCCCTATTTGATTAAATTTTTTGGGTTTCCTATGATTTGTGCTCGTTTTTCCTAAAACATGTGACCAAGGGTAGTTTTTCTCTTATAGGATTTCCAATGTGGATAAAACCACCCTACTCACCGAACCAAAAATTGCACTGAAGTACAATCGATGACTAAATCACAAGATGGTATAACAATTGATGATGAGGTCAAGAGTTTGATCCCTGTAGACAATAGGTTCTTGAGAGATTTATATTCCTTGGAAGGCTTAGGAGTAAGGATTATGGAATAGTGCTCGTTGAGGGTTTATAAGGGTGGAGGGTGAATTTTCTATAGGCGGGAATTGGGAGTTTGGGGGCAGTCGCGACGATGGAGGGTGAAGATGGTTCCAAGTAACAGAGAATGGAGGAATTGAATCGATGCGTCATGGATCACCCTCCTATGTTCCCGGTACCATAACAAAAAACCGAATGAATCGCTACCACGTGTTGGAAAATAATTGGTTGGAGTATGATGAAAATGGAGGGATGGGATTGGTTGGTACAAACAGTGTTTTCCCAACCAACTCCACAGAGGGAACATCTTCAGTGTAATTAAAAATATCATAAAAATAAATTAAATTAGATCTTTATTATTATTATTATTATATATGTTTAAAAAAACATGTAACAAAATTCTTAAGCATGGAGATTTACTCTTACTTCATCATGGAGATTCTTAATCTTAAATAGGCTTTGTTACAATATCATGGACCAATACTATGGCTTATCAATACCCAAGGCCAAAAAACCATAAATCATTTCTTTGGACACTTGTTCATATGACATCTTTATTAATTAATAAATTTAATTAAAAGGAAAAACTACATAATACTTTGGAGATCACTCTCAATTTTTTATTTTTGTATATTACTAAAAGAAATTTAGGATATTCCATGGAGGTTAGATCCCTACCATTCACCTTATAATTACTAATAATTAAATTAAATTGCGGTAGCCTTATTCCAAAATAGATACACCTATTGATGCATGTGCATGTTAATTTTTTATCAATCGCTATATAGTTATTCACTGGCCTAGATCCATCTTAATTCTAGATTTACCAAGTGCCTAAAAGGATCAAGAGATGCAAACCTCTTTTAGAGAGAAAAGAGATTTGATTCCTTTCGGAGCTTGGTAGATCCAAAGTTAAGATGGATCTATACTAACTTATTCCCCCTTTAAATAGAGTATATTCCACATGAATATCATGGATCAATACCATAAATTCTCATAAACATGAAACTAAAAAACCACCAATAATAATTTATAAAAAATAATAAAAATAATTATTAAACTCAATTTGTAAATTAAAAATATAAAATACCTATAAAAATTAACACATTTATCCACCCAAAAAAATATTCATTCCTACCCAAAATATATTAAAATATATTAAATTCTCATTAGTGTGGTTTTAAAAATTTCATGTTATATGTTATTATGGTTTTAAAGTGAAAACAATGGAATCTCAGTCCCAAGAATACACATACACACATATATATAAACAATAAACTATCTGCTAGTGATAAAGTGATGCATTCTAAAAGTATTTAATATATATATGAGAATAAAAACATTACTATTACAAAATGATTAAATATGTTATTTTTCAAAAAATAGTTACAATACTTAATTTAAAAAAAATATTATAAATATTAGAAAGAGTATTATATATAATATTATATATAATATTAGATTAAGAAAATTATTAAAATTGGTGTGTGAGAGTCTGAAAAATAAAATAGTTTTTGTGTAGTTTAATTGGTGATCAAAGTGATGTGAAAACGGGTAAGTTAAAAGATTTAAGGTTTAATTCTCTAGTCTACTAAGATGAAGATTAAACTTATATATAATATATTATATATATATATATACCTTGTTTATCTTTATTATGATGTTCATTTTATTATAATGTTCATTATTTTTGTGATCATTATTCAAAAATGTATACATTAATTGATATTACTTTTCCAATAATAATTACATATTTATTAAATTAAATTCAGCATGTACCCATTTCATATTTCAAGTCTTTTATGATATCTATTTCCCCTAACTATGCCAAATTCCTACGAGTTACAACTCAAGCTTTTGTACCTATTAAATAATTGTGTTAATTTGGATCCAACCATCTCATATGCAATTTTACTGAGGAAAGAACTTCAAACATAAGTAAACAATTTATTGTCTTCCTCTAATATAATTGTGTTAATTTGGATACAACCATCTTATATGCAATTTTACTGAGGAAATAATTTCAAACATAAGTAAAAAATTTATTGTCTTCCTCTAATATCCTCCTCCCAAATTATTCTCAACCCATCAAATGATTCTAAGTTAATTTGGTCACACCTATCTTATATGCAATCTTTTTGAGAGTATAATTTCTAATTTAGGTGGTAGGGATTCTAATTTAGGTGGTAGGGACTAAGCTACCTAATTTGGTCACACCTATCTTATATGCAATCTTTTTGAGAGTATAATTTCTAATTTAGGTGGTAGGCACTAAGCTACCATGTGGCACTTGTTTATAGTCGATGTTAAGAGAAAATAAGCTTTCCATCCTTTATTAACCATTTCTCAATGCTAGAGCTCCAATGAATCTTAATTTCTAATTTAGGTGGTAGGGTTTCTAATTTAGGTGGTAGGGACAAAGCTACCCTGTGGCACTTGTTTATAGTCATTATTAAGAGAAAATAATCTTTCCATCCTTTATTAATCATTTCTCATTGTTAGAGCTCCAATGAATCTTGTGTGGCATTTTTTTATAGTCGTTATTAAGAGAAAATAATATTTCCATCCTTTATTAATCATTTCTCATTGCTAGAGCTCCAATGACTCTTGTGATGAAGGTCAATGCTAAGATATTTTTATGAATTAACTCTCTACATTGATAATATTATACATAATGTTAGTGTAAATGATATTTTCAAAATATAATTATCACAACCTTTATCTTATCAATGTTTATTGATGTTTATTGGTAAACATGTACAAGAATAGAAATCTTGGAGAATTCTTAGTTCGTTCATGAGATAATTTTTTCTATGACAACAACTTAGAGGAAGTTAACTCATATAAATATCTAGAAAAACTTAACTTTCAACAAGATCTTAAGTGGAAATATAAGAATGAGAAAATGAATAAATATAGAGAATTATAAAGGAATTGAAAAATGGAGAAGTGTTGTATAACTTACAATATTGATATTAAAAGCAATATGCCATATCTCATCCCCTTCACAGAAGTTGGTATTTCCTCCATTGAGAGTATGGTTGTGACTAAGAACCTTATGTACAATCAAAATACAATTAGGTTTCTTAAGATTGCTTCAAAATTCATTTCTTAAGATTGCTTCAAAATTCAGTTAACACTGAGGTTAGCACAAAATTGCTAAGACTTTGCTAAACCATTGTGAATAAATGAGGTAGTCATTTCAAAGAATATTGATGCCAATCAAAATAAAATTAGGTTTCTTAAGATTGCTTCAAAATTTGTTTCTTAAGATTGCTTCAAAATTAGCACAAAGTTGCTAAGACTTTGCTAAACCATTGTGAATAAATGAGGTAGTCATTTCAAAGAATATTGTTGCCAATAAGAATACTCATCAAAAGTACAAAGATTAAGGAAACTTCTCTCCAATATTTATGAGCATAAAAACAAACTGCTCTCCAATGAATCTTGTGATGAATTCCAACTCTAAGATATTTATATGAATTAACTTCCTCCTTTAATATGGTCACAACCATATTATATGCAATTTTTCTTAGAGGATAATTTCTAACTTATGTGGTAGGGATTAATCTACCCTCTAGCACTTGTTTGTAGTTGTGTTGTCAAGACCAAAGAAGCTTTCCATCCTTTATTAGTCACTTCTCAATGTCGGAGCTCCAATGAATCTTGTGATGAATGCCAACTCTAAGATACGTATATGAATTAACTTCCTCTACATTGATAATCACAAACATAAAGTTAGTGTAAATGGTCTTTTAAAATCTAATTATCACAACAAATTGAATAAAAACTCTTGATTCTTAATTTAACTTAAACAAAAAGTTACAATTTATATATTTTGGAACCATCCATTCTTTAAAAAAAAAAACTCCCCACTTTGCATCTTCATAAAGCTCACTAGAAATTTAATATTACATTTTGCCAAATTGAAAATTTTCAAACCAAAATTAATCATCCAAAAATAGAAATTATTTCCAAATTAAATAAAAGATATTAGAATGAAAGAATATAAAGTTAGTGTAAATGGTCTTTTAAAGTCTAATTATCACAACAAATTGAATAAAAACTCTTGATTCTTAATTTAACTTAAACAAAAAAATACAATT
>APFE030128862.1:0-10596 GCA_000404065.3 Pinus taeda | reverse complement strand
GACCTACAATAATTCATAGTGTGTTAATTAGACATTTATCTAAAGACTTTTAAAGTTTATATTTGATGAAGAATATATTATATGAATTGAGGGTTTTAATTTAAGAATTTAGAAACTAATTGTATTACAAAATTTAAATTATTACGCAATAAGGGCGTTCCTCTCTGCAAACAACTCTCCTAAATACCATCTTGCACCACTCTGCATTGGGAGATCTGTTGTTAGACGATTAAACCATCCTCTACAAATGGATGATGCTAGATGCCATAACTCTAACCTCTCACATGCGGATGATGCCATAATCGTTTCATCACTCTGGCAGGATGAAGCGATAACTCTCTCACACATAATTACCCATCTCATACTCAGACTCCATATTATGGCATAACCGTTTCATGGGTCTCACTGGATGAAGCGATAATCGTCTCACACATAATTACTCGTCTCTTACTCAGACTCCACAGTGTACATAGCCTTTTGTTTTATTTGTTTTGGCATTGGTGTATGACAGTGATCATGGAGATTTAGCACTAGAGTCCATTGTTTGATTACATTTTTTGCAACAGAAATTTCAGTTCTATGACGAAAATGAGTAGCATACATCATCTGGGAAATGTAGTGGGAGATCCGAAAAAAACAACTAAGAATGAAAAATAGATTTCTACAAAAGAATATTTCGATGACTAGTCCTCAATCGAGGAGGTGTCTCTCACTCTGCCTACAACTCACCATCCAAGCATTCCCGTCCTAACTATCAGGATGTGGGTTCTCCGAATTATTTCTTGTGTTCTGCACTCATTTCTAAATCAGTTCCTTGGTATAGAAGGGAACCCCTCTCAATTAGTTCAATTGTTGTTGTTCAATCGTTGCTCAGATTACAGTCCTCCCTCTTGGCCAAATAATGCCAGCAACCATAACCAACAAAAAGCTCTTTGTAGGCAGCAAATGGGAGTTCTCACTAAATCCATGGCCATTCAATACAAAATAGCATGTTCTCATCACAATCTTTGCGACTACAAGGACAAAAGGTGTATATGAAATTTCCATTGTCATTGTTGTCATAATTCTCTACAAGAAGAACCTGAGATTTTTCTTTTCTTTACTCATTGTCATGACAAACCAGGTTAGGTTTTGACCATTTTTCTCAAATTTTCTTATGAGGCTTATTAAATTCCCTCATGCTTGTTGTCTGAAATATTTCTTACTATTTTAGATATCTATATGTTCGGGTATGGATGAGCAGGGGTCTTCCAAAAATATCTAGTGGAACCTGCTACCATGTAGTGGCATGCAAACCTTAGTCATGTTCCTTTGTTTAGGCAAGGACTCTCACTTCATATGATTAGATATAATGATTTTCTTTTACATGTGGGGTTCTTGAGATGTTTGATGAATTTTGTTTAATTTCTTATAAGCCTTATTCTGTTTCAATTTCTCTAATTGCAAAGCTCTTCATGAGAATGACGAGAGGCCCAAAGGAGGCCTTACACAAAACCAATTTTTCATGATATCCCTTTCATGTAGTTTTTCCTATTATGTAATCCCTGGTTATCTATTTCCCATGGTGACATCCCGGTCATGGATCTGTTAGGCCTCTCCAAATTCTGTCCTTCCACAACAATTGGGTTCAGGACTATAGAGCCTTGGCATCAACAGCCCAGGGATAGATTGGTCCACCATTTCTTTTACCTCGGAAGCCCTCTTGCTACTCGTTGGTTTTCAATAGCCAACAAGGTTATCGGATTTGTGCTTGTAATGTATGTGATCACGCCATTAACATACTGGCTAAACTTGTATCATGCAAAAACATTCCCAATCTTTTCCATTCAATTGCACTGACCAACCTTACAACGTCTCCGAAATCGTTGCTTTTGTTGTTGTTTTGGGAATTTATTTGTTCGTTTTACAAATTTATTGATTTAGAATGATCTTAGGTGTCATATTCCTAAATGATTTTTCTATTGTACTTAAATTTAATAAAATTTATTTATATTACATATGTTAAACTTAATAATTAAGCACTATGAGAGAACTCGTTAAGCTTATCGCTATGGAAGCAAAATGCTCCGGTGGTGTAAAGGAATATAACAAAGGTGATCTGTGAGGTGATATGTGTAAGCGGGAGTGACTAAAGTTTATTTTGGACAAGTATATGAAAAATATTAGTTGCTATGTCAAGAGGTTATTTTAGCATGCTACCAAGAAAAATATATATCTATATTTTTTTCCATGTTTCGTGACAAACATGCATACTATGTTTTAAGTTAATGTAAGATAACATGATTATGCCAGCAAATGCCAAATGTTTGACTTTTTTTCTTGTGAGATTCCTAAATATTCCACAGATATTTCAAAATATACAAATACATATATGCACTTAAGTCAATGCAGATATTGAAACTACATATACTCAATGAGATTGTGCTAAGGGTCAGTCTCGATGTTTCAATGGTGAGGTGGACAGTTTGGTCGCCATAGCTTTGTTGGCCTAATCCTCACTTCAAGTTTGGTTCTTTCTGTTGAAAAATAAAAACAATATTTTGGAAATTTGATAGACATGAGCATTTTAGAAATCTGAAAGCAAGAGTAAAGTTAAAGTGCTTCAATCTTCGGTGCAAAATTTTCAGAATATTCAAATAGTCAAAAGCTGCTTCAATTGCGACTATTAGATTGTAAATTTTGTAAAATATTTAAATAGTCAAAAACTACTTTAATCTTGATAATTAAATTTCTAGAATATTTTAAAAGTTAAATTATTTCAATGAAATTAAAATAAGTTTATTTCAATATTTGAATAAAATTTCTAAAATATTCCAAACTCTCATGTCTATTATTTTTTGAAAATATTTCCATTCTAAGAAACAAGGTAGCAACTCAACTGAGTATTCAAACTTACCATCCCCAATACTACCAATCTAGAAATACAATATCAAAAGAATCATCGGTTTCACAATAATGAAATAGCGGGGGAGGAGAGTTGGCCGGAGGACTAAAATACTAAAATGGGCTCGTTTCAAAACGGGCTTGTCTTCGCAATTGAACATCAAGTGCAATTCTGGAACCATTTTGGGGTTGAAATTCAGTAGCTGCGCAATTCCCCAAAATGTAAACAGATCTCTTCTCTGAAAATACTTTCAATACGATTCCACATACATCCTGCTATTAACAATTGTCAGCCTGAAATTTGTAGATTTCTTTGTAGCTTCCACCATGACCAACGTAATTCCATCCTTGGCCAAAGGCTTCATATCCCAATTAATCCACTTGAAACAAAAGGGGTAGGATGTGGTTGATGATCATAACTTCAGTTCCTCAAAACTTGAAGCCACAATGGCGAACGCATGGTGCTGGGCGAACAACCTCGCAGGAAACGTGACAAATTTGTTATCTGCTCTGCTCTTCCGAAAATCATAGAAAACGAGGAAAAATAAAAGGAGAAAACCGAACATTAACATTTCCCTTCTCAAAGTATCATAGAAAAGTGATTTTCTTTGACAAAAAACAGTAGAAAACAACAAAACATTGAGTTAGAGACTCATATCTACGAAAGATAGACATAAAATTGAAGTGGTTATATCAAAAATTGGAATACCGAAGGCATTTGTGATGTGTTATTACATTTGCATAAGATATTGCAAGCCTAACATTGAAATTTTAGACGTTGATGACGCAATTCCTGATTGTTCACTTTTTTTTGGAATGCCCTTTTACTAAGGTCGTTTGGGACTATGTAGCAGTTTCGCTAAATATGAGGATAGACAAGGAATGGTCCTCCATCCTGGAATTCTGATTGTATAGCTTTACTAATAATAGACCCTATTTTGGGCTCCCTTTGTTTGTTCTTTAGGGATCTAGTATTTCAGAAACTCTTTTCTCTTTTAGAACTGGACCTTCAATTGCTATTCTACTAGTGTCAAAATTGTTGGCCATTTTTTTCAAACTGGTCTTTGGAGCACTTCGTCTTTTCCACTTATTGTTCACTTTCATGATCTCGGGGAACATTTTCCTTTTGAAATTTTTTATGGAACCTCAATTGATGGTTATTGTAGATGCTGAGTACTTATTAAACTCTGCCCAAATAAGAAATTCCTCTTCTATTATAATGGTTGTGGGAATGGAGCTGGTGGTACAAATTGCTAAGCATAGTGGTGTTGTGGGCATTACACGAGTGTCCTTAATGTTAATTCCATTAGGGATTGTTGGAAACTCTAAGATTTTCATTAACTAGTGGCAGGGGAACCCTCTTGACATTCATTTGTTGGAAACTCTAAGATTGTCATTAACTAGTGGCACGGGAACTCTCTTAACATCCATTTGCTTCACCACTGGATGAAAAACATAGCTTCACTCTACCCCTACAATGACATTTCTTTCTTCCATGTGTATAATTAACAAAACATGGATATGGATGCTTTGTCTGAAAGGAAAATCCCTCTTTCCCTCGCAGAATGTTTTTTGAATTTTTTTACTAACATTATATATATATATATATAGGCCATGTTTCCTTACCTCTATGCACCTATGCTACTCTATCTGTTCTACTCTATTTCTTTGTTCTCTGGGTTAGACATAATTTTGACTCCCTTTCTCAAGGAAACAATAATTTTTAATAGAATTATGTAACTTCTCATTTATAATGATGAAATTCTAGTTTTGGAATTATAATTATATTTGAAATATATTTTTAGGTTAATACAAATATATATACAATTCATTTATGATTATTTGAATTTTGAATTCCAGATTTAATTATTTTAGTTTTATTATAAATTTAAATTTAATTTCATCAAAATTTGAAAAACTTAAAGTAATATAAATAGATTTGATAAAATGTAGAGGTTGAGAAAGTATTAAAGTCCATTTTTACAAATCTCATGGAAATTTTCAAAAAAGTGTTTCTCTTTCAATTCGTTCAAGAATTTTGTAGGAAACTTTATTTCTACGTGGAGTGCTTTGAAAGAAAAATTAGAACTAAGGAGCATGAGATAACTAATTAGTATCATTTTTTAAGGATGTTCTATGCTATAACTTTATTAGTTAAAAGTCAACTTGTGAAGATTTTTATTTGAATTTCGAAAGAATCTTTAGTCCCTTGTTTGTGGGTTGTTGATATCATCAATTGGAAAGGATTTGGTATCATAGCCTAGGCTCATATACGCTTCTAAGATTCAATAACTAAATGGTTCCATCTTCATTATTCAAATTTACTATACTTATCATAGATTATGGAAATTTGAGATTTTCAACATCCTTGAGTTCAAAATATTCATATTTTGGCTTCAACTTGATATTCTTATAATTTATCCAAAATCATTCGAGGCTAGTCACTATGATCTGATCAACAACAGGTCACTATGATCTAATCCACAACATACTGATAAAAAACATAATGATACAAATATGTGCTAGAGTTGGAATTGAGGAAGCAATGTAAATGTGATCTAAATGACACCCAACAAAGCTATATCAATTGCAAGAAAACTTGAATCCAAATAAAGTTGCCATATAAAAATAGGATGTGGATAAATTCCAACTATTCAAGTAGGAAAATACTTCAAACGCAAGAGTTTCAAGTGAAAATACATATCGATGTCTAACCAAAAGACCAAATCATGGTCTTAGCTAGCTCTACAATCTGTTCTTTGGAAACCAGACTAAATAACCGAAAATAGATAGCCTTATATTTTGGATACCCTTGTCATGCCAACTATGCAATTCCTGAGACCTCCTTCTTTAACTAATATTCAAAATTCTATTTACACCCTTTCGCAATATCTGGTAACACTTTCACTATCATCGTGAAACAATAATAATTTAATGCTACTCTTTCCGAACTATTATCTTAGGATCCTCCTTTGGCAACATCTAGTGACACTTTCACTGTCATGATGGACGAGATCATTGAAGAGTAATATTTCAATGCTATTTCCTCTTTCCTAGTTACTATCTTATGGTCTTTCCTTTGCAACATCTGGTGCAATTGCTAGTTATGTACTTGCGTGCCTTTTGGAGTAACGTAAATGTTTTAAAATTAAAATTTATTCAAGACTTAACACAAGTTTATGTGAAGATTTTTTATTGGAAGTTTACACAAAAGATTTTAAGATATATTGCAGGATTTTATATTATGGTTTTCTCTACACATATTCTGAAGATTGCTTATGTTTAAATTATACAAATAAAAATTAGGTAAACAATTTATATGATTGAAAAAGTGCACAAGGGTATGCTTTTCATCTTGGAACCATTTGTTTTCATGGGAATCCATGAAACAATTGATCACTTCAATATCTTCTATAGAGGCAGACTATGTAGCTACAAATTTAGCACCTTGTTAGCAGTGTGGTTGAGAATATTACTGAAATATATTTCAAATGTTTTTAAGGAGCCAACTCCTATTTATTGTGATAACAATTTTGCAATTTCTCTATCAAAAATTCTCGTATTCCACAAAAATAGGAAGCACATTGACACACAATTTCATTTCATTCGTGAGCTTGTCAATGATGGAGACATATTACTTTATTCTAATGGTTCCAAAGACTAACTTGCATATATTTTCACAAAGCCATTGGGAAAAGATATATTTGAATTTCAAATAGAGAAATTACACATTCTAAGTGCCTCTACTTGTAATAGTGGAGATTAGGAGGGGATTTTGAGATATTAATCTCACTATCTATTAGGTGTTGTTAGGGTCCTATATTAATAGGATTCATCATTTTTAATTGACTATGATTAGCCTTGTAATATTGTACATACCTTTGCATTCCGCAAAATGTTTTCCCATATTAAAAATAGAAAATGCAAAGAGGGTGAAGTCCTAAAAGAATAATCAAAGGACCAAAAGAAAGAAAAATGTCAAAAATATATAAAACATGAACCCCAAAAAGAGATAATAATAAATCATGAATGTGTGAAAATTAAAATGTCGCTCCTTTTCACTTTACTTTGCAAAATAATATTGTGTGAAACTCCTCAAAAAATGCCACAATCCATGATGGTCAAATAGTTTTATCTTGATTCATTCATTGTTTAAATTTCCTGTTGATAGATAGAGAATAAAGATCTAGCCAAACTGTTTAATCTTGTCATATCAGTAGTTAAGTTGAGAATAATAATGAGCTCATTAGTTTAGTGTGAGCCATTGGAAGTTATAAGGTTAGAATTAGATAGTTTTCTTATCAAAGGCAAAGAAATGAAGGGTCAGCAAGCTCAAATGCACCCAGCTCAAAAGCACCTTCATCATGCTCAATCCAATGTTTTATGTGCAGGAGGAATTATCAAAGACAAAGGACATTCACTAAAGATTGTTCACTAATTTCCCCTCATTTCACTAAACCATTTATTAATTTTCCCCTTTTTCATTATCCTGTCATTACATTTCTTTCCTTAATGCTTCTTCCCCTTCTTCATTTCTAAGCACCATTTCCTTTAATTTCCCCTTGTAAAAATATCCCCTCCCCTTAATTTCACATTCCGCCTTATTTCATCCCATTTCCCCTTCCCAAAACTTCTTTTCCCTAGTGTGAAAACCATTTCCGTCACAAATAATACCCCCCCACCCCCCCATTAGTTTCCTTTTTTCCTTAAAAACCCACTAAAATCCCTTTATCCTAAGTTATTCCCTAACCTATAGTCACAATTTATGTATTTAACCCCACACGTTATAATTCACCGACCCTCCAACCACCTCCCAACTTTTCCCTCACAACTCCACCGTGTGATAGCCTTCCGACCAAACACTCCCAGATCTGATGGCCCATATCCATATCGTGCACTCTCATCGTCCGACAATTAAAATGCCAATGTGAGATTCACGATTTTGGCCAATTACCTTTTTGCTACATGGTAGCACCACATTGTATCACGTGCTCTAAAAAGATACCACCCACTATTCATTTATTAATCTCGCACCCAAATTTAACCATTGTTGGTTAAAAAGAAAAAAAGCCCCCCTTTCACTCTTTTCATTGATTTTCATTGCAAACACCTTCGCCCCATAGTTCTAATGCCCGTGAACTCTATTCAACCATTCTCTAGCCATTTGCAACCTGAGGACCCTACCGACTCCAAATTGAAGTAGCACACACAATTCAATCTTCAGAAACTCTACTGCTACCACAGAACATTGTTTGCACACGTAATCATCATTTTTCCAAGTATTCTTGAAAGAATCAGAATGACCTTGTCATTAAGCTCTGTATGATTTTTATATAAGGTAAATTAACTAAATTAAAAATTGAAAAACAAAAAAACAAAAAAACAAACTTTCCAAACTAAAGAAACCCATTGTGCATCCCAACGGTTCCCTTCCTGCAGACTATATTCACCCTTCCCACCATACCATAGATTTTAACGCTATTCCTAAAGCTAGAGAAATAATATTTAAAATAGAAGTAAACAAAATCATGGCTTCACAGAGCATTCTAAATGAGAAACCACTGCAAACCCCTCACCTGGACATTGACCACCTTCCATTGGGTGACAGAGATTTCCAAATTAAAGACACATCCACTTCTAGCCATCTATTAAAACTCCACTGATGGAGTAAACATAAATTCCTTAACAATAATGATGTCATTCACTTATGGGAATAAATTTTCCCAAATACTTGTTCCCACATGTATGCATATTCCCATAAATCATCCATTTCTGCCAAGCTTGCTATATCCCAAGTCAAAGAGCCATAGTCTGTCTTGACCAAAAGATTGTATTCATCATTACTTCAGAGTTAGAAAATCAAATTCTATAGGTCCAGCAAAGATGAAATGAAACCTAATTTTCCATTGAAAACCTACTTGAACTTTACACAAAGATAGACATTCTCAAGAAGGGTATCATACTCCTATAGATAGTCCTCCATACTCTACCATCATTTTTGTCAGAGGGAAAGACAAATTGTAACCATGTTATCTTTACCCTTGGGTATACTACTAATGAGTTTGTAGATGAACCTGCACTTCCCTTTCTCTCTATCTTTCGCCCAGGAAAGCCTCCAGCTTCAATTTTCAATTTTTCCCAGTTCTTGGTAGACAAAATCCATGATCAATTGATCAGACTGCCTAATGAAAGAGTATTCAAATACTCTTCAATATTGTTCCACATGTTCCTATATTTCCAATCAGACAAGTTTCCTGTCAGCATCCAAATGTTGGACACTAAGGACCAACCAAGAGCTGTCATCTTTAGGACACCATTGATCCAAAAATATTCCACTTTTTTTAGTTATAAGGAGTTCATTGATTCCTTTGTTCATCTAGTTGTAAATATGCTAATCAGTAGATATCAAGCCAGGATTAGTGATGAGATAAAAAGAGTTTTGCAGTTGTCTAAAAACAGTGGAGTAGGAGACTGGTATCCATACCAGGACCACACTGAAACCGAGATATATGGAAGCCATCTCACTCCCTACACACTTCCTAGATATCTCCCCATGAGAATAGTTGGATTAGAATATTTCAGGCAAATCATAAACACATATGATCTCAATTTTATGTCATCTAGGAAGAAAACATAGTTCAAGATAAAAAACTATTGGGCCTTATTATTTGTAATAATAGGGAAGTTGGACAAGAAGCTGAGAAAATTTTATAGCAAATGAATTTCAATAGCAGTTTCAAGTGGAAATATGAGCCTAATGGATTCATAAAGAAATTAATGTTCAAATTCAAATTAAGCCCTTTTATTCATGAGTTGAAGCGAGACATTGAAAAATATGCCAACCAGTCATAGTGGTTGGAAAATACCTTAATAGATGTTGAAAAGCAGATAGATACTAGTTCCTTTCTGCAAATTACAACCCTACAGTAGCAAACCGGTATTAGTCCCATTCTACAAATTCCATCCATCCAGGATAGAAATGTAAAAAGAACTAGGGAAGAATGTTTTAGCTCTAAAATGGATACTATAGATGATAGGTTTGAAATCATGTACAGGAAGAAGCCCAAGATTAATCCTGTAAATGAGCAAGAAGAGACCATTGAGACAGTTGAAATCATTGATACTGACACAATAGTGAAAAACAATAGAGCTCTAGTAGTTTCAGAGGAAACTCATCAACCTTCCACCTCAAATATATAGATTATTGAAAAACAATGTAGTATTGAAGTCACTTCATCCAACAGACCAGTGGATAAAGAGAAGGATATAAAAGAGAAGTACAAAGAAATCATGTTGAGGAATGAGGCATTGAAGGCTGAAAGATATGCTTAGTACTTCAAACCGACTCTTAGAAACCCAAAGAGGTTGACGTCAACTTTTGACATTAAAACTAGTAAAATGCAAATGACCTTTTTGTAGCCCAAATTCTAGAAGCCTAAAACATCAGCAGATTATAGGAAGATAGAGTTGGAATTTTTGGCCAGGGATGTTCACCCTATTGATCAAATTGAATTTCATAAGTAGATAGGTTAAATGATTTACTTGACAATGACTAATATGGCAATAACTATGCAGAAACTTCAAAGTTCTCTAAAGAACATCACAACACAATTTAAGCTATAAAAGACATCCTCACAGGTCAACGATAACGGAATCAAGTCACTGGAGCACTTGGTGATTGAGATTGGATATAATCCAAATGACACCAAGGCA
>APFE030128852.1:0-10182 GCA_000404065.3 Pinus taeda | reverse complement strand
GTTCTACCAAGAAATCAACCACTACAAACACTTCTTCTAGTGTCTTGATCTTGTGCCCCTTCACCTCATTGTGTGCCCAAGGTTTCAATCCTATGATGAAAGCACCGGCTTGTGCTACAGCTGCCACTTTCAGTCTTCCAGGAGAATTCTTCACCGTATGTGGTTCTTCACATATCCAACAGTTCATAGGCTTCTTCGTCTTCGTATTGGCATTCGATCTCGAAGGCTCTTCTTTCATAGACTTATCTTTTGATTTATCTGCCTTCTTCTTCCGTTCTTTGGTTCCTTCATCGTAATGTTCTACCAAGCAATCAACCACTGCAAATGCTTCCTCTAGTGTCTTGAACTGTTTCCTCTTCACCTCATTGTGTGCCCAAGGTTTCAATCTTATGATGAAATTGAATACCTTGTCTTTCTCCGCCATATCAGGTAACTCCAAGTTCGCACTCTAGAACTCTCGTTGATATGCTTGTAGGCTCCCTGTTTTTTTCATATATTTAATCTTCATCCTTGCATCCCAAGTCTCGTCTTGTGGGATAAAATGATTCTACAAAAATTTCTTCATGTCATCCCAAAAAGAGATCTTCGTTGCCTCACCATTGGCAATTTGGTCCAACTTTCTTCGCCACCACATCTTAGCATCTTTCGTCAAGAATTAAGCAACTACCTTCACTTTGGCCTCATCATCAGGTATACCCAAATGTCCCAAGTATTGCTCCATATCCCATAGGAAACTTCCAAGGGCTTTCACACTCCTCATCCCATCATAAGATTTGAGTTCTTTGACTTTCACATGGGCAAATCCTCCAATAGAACCTTGCCCAACTGCTTTCTTCAACACAACTATCTCATTTTGAGCATCGTCAATTTCTTTATGTAACTTTGAGATTTTTGCCAAACCTTGATCCCTTACAGCTGTAATGTCCTTGACTTCTTTCTCTGTTTGTGCATACATCCATTTTATTTACTCGTATTATATTTTGAGGTCTTCAAAATCTTCCTTCAAGTCTGTGTGCTCTTCCTCTAACTTTGTTGTCATATCCTGATGTTCAGCATATTCAACCTTCATTGAAGCTATATCAGAAGACAATTCCTCCATTCTATGCACTACCTTGTGCATGAAACTTGTCTCGACATCCCTCTTATATTCCCCCATCATAACTTTAGGTTCTTCCACTTGATCAGCCATCAACTTCGCTTGTAATCGTGTTGAGACCATAAACTTCTCATATCATTCAACTTGACCCTTCACATGTCCCTTTCGACCTTTCCAAAGCCCTGTGGAAAGTCTAATACCACCTACTGCCAAGAAATCTCTACTTCACTCCACAAATCAGGGATTTGATACCATCTGTCACGTCCCTATCTTGGTGGTGGTATTTCAACCGCACATAGGTAGGTGCGACACGGCCACCCACTTTCTTTTCACCAATACTAATGAGTATGGGCTACGCCTAACATTCAACACTTAGTTATTTTTCTTCAATTCTACTAAGAATCCATCATTTACACAATGGAATAACATTTACATCATCATCATTTATTAATATGCACAACGAAAATACTTTCTTTAAATGGGAGGGGAAACGCCGAGAATAGAGCCTGCCTAATAATAATAATAATACAATGTTTTACAAATATTTTTACAAGTACAACCTTTCCCAAGTACCCCAAAATTCACCTTAGCAAATATGCCAAATTTCAGCAACTCGGCCTACTCGTATCGAGTCACCCACCTCACTGGGTTGGGTCGCCCTTCTATTTAGCAGCGCCCATGTTCTATCATGTCATGCAGCTCAAACGAGCAGAGGCTCCCACCTCGTGTCTCCATCCGTAGCTCATCGCTAGGCAGGAGTGCCCACATTGTCGGGTCACCCTCTACAACTCATCTTCTGGAAGGAGCGCTTACTTCATGTCATCCTTCGCAGATCACCTTTGGGAAAGAGCACCCACTCTAGCGTGTCTCCCTTCCACACTTCATCCATGGGTAGATGCACCCACCCTCGGGTTGTCCTCCACAAATCACCACTGGGCAGGAGCACCCACACTGTCAGGTCGTCCTCCGCACTTCTTTTGCCGGGTTAGGCAAGAGCACCCACTGTATCTCACCTATTGGTTCAGGCAGGAGCGCCCACCTGTGACTCGTTTTTCAGGCAGGAGCATCCACCTGCGGCTTGTCCATCCAGAACAACCACTCGAAACTTGCAACTTCATTCACCTTGGCTAGGTACTTCGTCCCTTGGTTCATCTGCACCTCGCCCTTCCTTTTTCACCCTTTCTCTTCCTTGCCCAAGTATTGCCTTCTCACTTGAACTTTCTTGATTTGATGCCCCTTTTCCACCAAGTTGTCACCTACAATATATATGTGACCTCTAAGAGTTAAGGTGGGTCAACCTGCCCAGGCCAACCACACAAATCGTTCATAAAACTGCCAAAAAATACGTCGGCCCAACAACATGTCCACTCCACACGTTCGCCTGCGAACTCATCGGCTTTTCAACACCTCCGATAGAATCATCGCACATGCTCTCCATACTTAGCTGATTTTCCAAATCTCGGCTTTTGGACTCTCCTAGTAGCTCGTCGCACCATTGCAACTCGTCATCGCACAACTCACCGTTGCACACTTCCCGAGGCATCTTTAACTGAATGCACCCACTCGTCGTTGCAAACTCGGCTCGTCGCACGTAACAAAAGTTTTTCTCCCACTGTCGCTCGTCACACATGAGCGCGCTCAGCTAGTGGTCATGACACTAGGGCTGCCTTCGGCCTTGTTCGAGTAGAACTTCTAGGCGCATGTGAATAATCGAGGTAGGTTCCACCATGCTTATAGCCTCTGTGATAAAGAACATGTGAAAATAAAAGAAGGGTTGGAAATAATTCAAAGGTGTATTCATGAACAACATAAGGAGACTCTTAAGATGCAGGAACAACAATTGGAAAAAAATAAGAGAATTCGTCAACTAGAAGATGAAGTTGATGCTCTACGTCTACAAATTGAGCACCTTCAACTCAACCTGGTTGAAAAAATCCCAAGGTCTGATGAAGAAAATACTGGAATCGACCTTAACAACCGAGCGACAATGGAGTAGTTAGCACCATGTACTTTTTTTTGCCTATTTCCTAATTTAAAATTATAAATGTAAATATATATTGAACCACTTTTGTAGGATTTATAGCAGTAGTCAAGAATTTACAAATAATTTTGTAATTTTCAGGATGAAAATTTTGGGCTTGGTAGAAAAGAATGCAAATTATGATGCCCATAAGTGGCTCTGAACTATTTTTGTAAATATCTCAGGCTGCATGGATTAATACAAAACGCCTACTCTTTTTGGTCAAAAAAATAAAAAAATAAAATTGCAAACAATTTTTAAATAAAAAAAATCATAATATACATATGACATTAAACTATATAACATATAAATAGTAATTATAAATTAACATCCATTTTACTATATAAATTAAAATAATGATTTAGTAACCATATTTAAATTTAATTAATAAGCACATAAAAATCAATATTTACAATATAACACGATTCTTAACCATGAATATTTACCCCCATTTTACCATAGATATTTTTCAATACTATGGGCCAATACCATGGATTATCAATACCACTTGCTCAAAAACCATAACTCATTTCAAAATCAAAATATTTTATTTTATAACATTTTTTAAATTAAATCTAAAAGTAAAAAGCTATGAGGAGATGTTGTAGTAGTGTAAATATTTGTAAATATTTATGTGTTGGCTCTATTAAAAAAAATGGCAGGTTAAAAGTAATTGCTAGCTTAGTATTATAGAGACGTCCGTTGTAACTGTCCTATAAAATTTTTATTTGCTCCAGATTACCTAAAATTAAAAATTAAAAACATTATAAAATTAATATTTATAATTTTATCACATTAAGTAATAAAACTAACTATCATTGAGACATAAAACCTCTCTTGAGTATGCAAAAACATTTTTTTAACTAAAAGGAGATTTCACTAGATCCATATTTAAGGATGGATTTAGGTGTACTAGATAATAATGAGTCCAGTTCATGGTATTAACCTAACCCCCAAAAATGATTCTTTTATTGATTAAACATTAAATCTTCTCAATCATTACATCCTAAATATTATATTTATATTATTGTATTTATGGGATACTCATGTTTATAAAATATATAGGTCAATAGAATTTTTTCAACTTGAATCTAGCAAAACAATTTCAAGAAAGAATGTGTTTTCTTGCTATTTAAAATGCATTTTTGAATGCCTAAATGAAATCAACACCTTAAAAACGGGCACATGAATTCTACAAACTAAACAACTTAAACACAAATTTTCTAAAGAATGTGTTTTCTTGCTATTTAAAATGCATTTTTGAATGCCTAAATGAAATCAACACCTTAAAAACGGGCACATGAATTCTACAAACTAAACAACTTAAACACAAATTTTCTAAAATCTCTGCGAGATTTTGGTTAGAATTAAGGAGAAAAGATGTCGTGAAAAAATGTCATTTTGTATATAAGTTAGACTATGCCTTTATTTTGGAATAGAGATTTCACAATTTTAATTTATTTATTAACAAGTATTAGGTGGATGGCAGGGATTTAACTTCCATAGAATATTCTTAGTAGTATACACAAATCAAAGGTTGAAATTTATTTGCAAAGTAGTTATGCATTTTTTCTCTTTTAATTAAATTTATTAATTAAAAAATGTCATATGAAATGAGTCATGGATTTTTTGTGCATGTGTTATTGTAACAAAACCTATTTACATATTAAGAATCTTTATGATCATGTGGGAGTGAATCTTCATGGTTAAAAATCTTGTTACGTGTTTTTTCTTAAATTTATATATTGTTAAGTTATATATTATTTTTACAGTTAAATTAATAATAATTTTTTTTATCATCATTCATCATCAGCTATATATTATTATATATATTATATATATATATATATATTATAAGTAACGATGACGACCAATGTCCACTAAAACCAAATTTCAAACCATCTATCATGACACTAAAGGAATCATGCAATCTTGGGTGCAGTGACACCCTTTAGGCATGTAACACCAACACCTTTCTACTCAATGGACTATGCCTCCTTCCTTGAGATTAGATTTAGTCATTCCTCATAATAGTTTTATACTTAACCAATTAACCTTATGAAGCACCTTGGACAAGCCCTCAAACCTCTTCATTGATGATGAAGCCATCTTGGCCAATGACCTGACTATTCCCTACTTAACTTGATAAAAATGAAAGCTCCCATAGTGAAATATACATTAGGTCTCTCATGATTTATCCACTACATCATCCTCTCTAGCACACTAGTTAAGTGCATCTGAGTCAACTCCAATCTAACTTTCTAGCTTTTCTCAAACCCCAAAGTTGAAGCACTTTCTTCGAGTATATTTTCATCACTAAATCTGGCATCGAGGTTTCTATCCATTCGTAAACATAAATAGAATGTAACTTGTTTCTAAAATTTTCTCTAAGTTGTAAATAAACTATGTTACATACAAAAAATTCAATCAATTTGATTAATCCCCTCTCTCATAATGTTTCAAGTAGTCTTCCAATAGTGAGTTGATGCATTTTTTTTTGTTCATCTATATGTGGGTGATAGTTAAAACTCTATCTTCATCATCATCATCATCATATATAATATATATAATATATATATTTATATATTATATATATATATATATATATTATATAATATATATATATATATATAGATATATAAGTAACGATGACGATTGATGTCCACTAAAACCAAATTTCAAACCATCTATCATGACACTAAGGGACTCATGCAATCTTGGGTGTAGTGACACCCTTTAGGCATGTAACACCAACACCTTTCTACTCAATGGACCATGCCTCCTTCCTTGATATTAGATTTAGTCATTCCTCATAATAGTTTTATACTTAACCATTTAACCTTATGAAGCACCTTGAGCCTCTTCATTGGTGATGAAGCCATCTCGGCCAATGACCTGACTATTCCCTACTTAACTTGATAAAAGTGAAAGCTCCCATAGTTAAATCTACATTAGGTCTCTCATGATCTATCCACTGCATCATCCTCTCTAGCACACTAGTTAAGTGCATGTGAGCCAAATCCAATCTAACTTTCTAGCTTTTCATAAACCCCAAAGTTGAGGCACTTTCTTCGAGTATATTTTAATCACTAAATCTGGCATTGAGGTTTCTATCCATTTGTCAACATAAATAGAATGTAACTTGTTTCTAAAATTTTCACTAAGTTGTAAATAAACTATGTTACGTACAACAAATTCAATCAATTTAATTAATCCCCTCTCACATAGTGTTTCAAGTGGTCTTCCAATAGTGAGTTGATGCATTTTTTTTTTGTTCATCTATATGTGGGTGATAGTTAAAACTCTACAACAACTTTGTACCAAAAATATTGAATAAATATGTCCAAAAATTCATAGTAATGCTCATCTCCCTATTTCAAACAATGCTTAATGGAAG
Organism: Pinus taeda; assembly: GCA_000404065.3. Classification (NCBI taxonomy): domain Eukaryota; kingdom Viridiplantae; phylum Streptophyta; class Pinopsida; order Pinales; family Pinaceae; genus Pinus; species Pinus taeda. The sequence continues at coordinate 3,669 of APFE030128852.1, read as the reverse complement.
ACCCCAATATTTCATCGCATTCCTAAAGAACATTCTTTCTAGAACCTCTAGTTTGGAAGGAATCTTCATTGGTATGAAGACAAAATATTTAGAAAAACAATCAACCATGACCATGATCCCATTGTACCATTACATCACTAAAAAATGTGTGGTGAAGTGCATTAAGAAACTAGTCCATGGTCTTTCCAGAATTGGTAAAGGATGTAATAGAATAACCTATAATCTAGTGCGAGGCTTGTCTTGTTGATACACAATACAAGTATAGATATACTCCTTAACATCTCACTCATATTCTCTTAAATGTATCCTCTATCCCACAATGCCATTGTTGAATGTTGTCTTCGGTTGCAAGCAAAAGGTAAGTCATGACATTCCTTTAACATATCCTTGTGGATATTTCTTGACGTGGGCACATAGGCTCACTAACCAAAATATATCCAAAACTTCCTTGTTTTTCCTTCCCTCAATTGTTTCATAGTTTTCTTTGCAATTGGATCAACCTCCAGTACTTCCCTAATCTTGCTATGCAACTCATCCATTAATAATAATAATAGTAATAAAGTTATAAAAGTATTTAATTCTTATAATATTTTTTAATTTTAACAACTTGAGATGTATGATGAAATAAGTGTTTTGATTCTTATTATAATTGATGCCTATTGATATTTAACATCCATTATATATGTGTGTGTGTGTGAGAGAGACTAATGTCCACTAAAACCAAAATTGAGACCATTTATCATGACGCTAAAGGACTCGTGCAATCTTGGGTGCATATAAACCCTTTATGCATGCAACACCAACACCTTTCTGCTCAGTGGTGTGCCACATCCAAATATGCTTCTCTTGGACTATGCCTCCTTCCTTTATATTATATTCGTTTCTTCCTCACAATAGTTTTAGACTTAACAAATTAACCATATGAAGTACCTTAAGCAAACCCTAAAACCTCTGCACTAATGATGAAGCCATCTCAACCAATGGTCTAACTATTCCTTGCTTAACTTGACCAAAAAGAAATCTCCCACTATGAAATCTACATTAGGTCTTTTATGATCTACCCAATGTACCATCCTCTTTGTAACACTAGTTAAATGCATGTGAGCCTACTCCAATCTAAATTTCCATCTTCTCATGAAACCCAAAGCTAAGGCACTTTCTTGTAGTATATTTTCATCACCAAATGTGGCATAGAGGTTGCTATCAATTCATTTACATGAATATAATGTAACTTTTTTCTAAAATTTTCTATAAGTTGTAACTAAACTATGTTGCATCCAACAAATTCAATCAATTTTATTAATCCCTTCTCATATAGTGTTGCAATTACTCCTCTAATAGTCAGTTGATGCATTTTTTTCTATTCATATGTATGTGGAAAATAGTTAGAACTCTACAACAACTTTGTACCAAAAACATTGAATAACTATGTCTAAAAATCCTAGTAATTCTCATCTCCCTATCTCACACAATGTTTAATAGAAGACTCCAATATTTCACCACATGCCTAAAAAAAATTTGTGCTACATCCTCTTCTTTGTAAGGAATTTTCATTGGTATGAAGATCACATATTTAAAAAATCGATCGACCATGACCATGATCCCAATGTACAATTGCACTAATGAACATTGTGTGATGAAGTGCATCAAGAAGCTCATCCACGGTCTTTCCAAAATTGGTAAAGTATGTAATAAACCTACCTATAATCTAGTGTGAGGCTTATCTTTTTACACACAAGACAATTCTATATGTGCTCCCCAACATCTCACTCATATTCTCTCAAATGTATCCTCTATCCCATAATGTCAATGCTCAATGTTGTTTTTAGTGGCTAGCCCGAGGTAAGTCACGACATTCCTTCAAGTCATCCTTGTGGATATTTCTTGACTTGGGAACATAGTCTCACTATAACCAAAACACAAGAGCCCATCATGAATCCAAAATTTCCTTGTTTTTCCTTCCTTCAACTTCTTTATAGTTTTCTTTGCAATTGGATCAACCTGCAATCTTTCCTTAATCTTACTCTACAAATACTCCATCAAATGAAATTAACTCTTGTTTGGTGTAGGTCCCTCCTCCTCCTTAAGTCAAGAAATTTGAGCCTTCCTTTTCAAGGCATCAACAATCAAATTAAGTCAACCTAGCTGATACTCAATGGACATGTCAAAGTATGCCAAAATGTCCTAGCAATGATCCTACTTGGGGGACGAATTGGGTTGAATTATAAAGTCGCTCATTGTAATGTTGTCTATCTTAGCCATAAAAGGACTTCATAACAAGTAATTCCTCCATAATATATTGTGTGTTTGGTTGCCTATGAGTCCCAAGAAGGCTTCCTTGTAGTTCGTTGCTTCATACAAGGAGCATACAAAAAATGAGTGATGTCTGTGAGAAAATATGGACTAACAAAGCATTGGATGGAATGGAAACAATGCATGAAAAAAACTAAACTAAAAATAAACTAAGTAACATAGAAAAAGCTTGTGAAGCAAAAAAAATCAATAAAGGAGTAGGAAAATGATCCTCTTATTGATCACTGATGGTGGAAGAGTTATAAATAAAGTATCAAAGACATTTGAAGAGAGTTTCTTGAGAAATGGTGCTCAATAACTCTTAAAAAAAATTCCCCTTCTCAATATCTTTTGCAAGCTCTTTCTCTCTTAAATAAGCATAGAAAACTCTTTATAATGGTGGAATTCTCCTCGCAGTGGTAATCTATATTTCCTTCTTGTTTTTAGCTCTCTATGAACTTGTATTTATAAAAAATTTGAGCACTCCTTCCCTCCTTTAGCTCATCAATGAGGTTGTTTTCCTCATAAATGAGATGAGAGCTACTATTCTCTTTCCATTAAGGATTCTTGAGCTTAAGGTTCAAATGGTTAGCCCATAATGTCAAGAGATCAAGTGTTTTTCAACCAAGTTTGCATCCAGAGGTGTTGATTGGGATTCTAGCAACCCTCAGGACTATCGAAGAAAAAGTTGCAATGTAGTTAATTTTCAACTATGTGGCACCTATGAGGGTTTTTTTTTTAGTCGACCTTGTGAAATATTTTGAATTTTTACCTTTCATAATGTTTCTATCTAAAAATTTAACCTATATATATGTTGATCACTGATCCTAAGTGTTTTTTGTTGCATACAGATGAGTGTACAATTTTCTCATGATAATATTTTCCCCCTGATGTGTGAGGTTAGGAGTAAGTGTATAGTCGGAATACATCACATTTTGTTTTTATGATGATGAGTCTTACTTATTGAGAGACTTGCTGAAGAGATGATTAGGGAAATATCCTTGACTAAGAATTAAAATAAAACAATTCTTTGAATATAAATTGATTCAAAAGTGTCTATAAAGGGCAGGAATGTCCCATGCTCGTTGTGATGACTATCACTAAAGTATTACAAATGTACAGGAAAAATATTGTCAAGTCAACGCTGAAGTGGTTGACATGTTGCTAGCTAAAGAAGATAATTTCTTTCACCCTTAGGGGTGTCTCTAACAAATAGTATGAATAGGGTGCCCACATGCATCAAATAGAAATAATGGTTGAAGGAGGTGTGATTGGATGAATGGGTCTTCGATTAAATGAGAGAACTACAATGGTAAAAAAGTATGATACTACCTTGACATGAAAAACTTATGTTGGTGTAGAATTTTAGGGAGATTG
>APFE030128837.1:27603-108718 GCA_000404065.3 Pinus taeda | reverse complement strand
GTTTTGGAATGTGAAGGGTTTTCCATTGTTTCTCAACAATAAATAGGCCTTCGAGCCTCATTGTAACACAGTTCAGAACAGTTCAGAGGCATGTAGCCACACATCTCTTCTCAGAGATAAGCTACCATCGCACTAGCTGGTTTACTTCTATTTCCGATTGTAAGCATATTTCAGTATTTTCCATTAATGAAATGAAGTATTATTTCCGCTGCATCTTTGTGTATATGGTTATCTCTGTATTTTATTGCGTTCCTGTTTAAATCCGGATCATCAAGTCTTCTATCCTAAAGTCTCTGACAGATTTCACATCTTCCCACCATATATCTTCTTTCCCTTTGAGTTTGAAGATAACTATTATGGCCTTCATATTCTCTATGTATTCATGAAGTTTAAATAATTTCTTCATCCAAAGAATATGCCTCTACATTCTACAACTTATTCAAATCTCCATCAAAGGTAGGTGGCTTCACTTTCTTGAACTCATCTGGAAAATAACTGTTGTCCCTCCTCTTGTGAGGATGATAACGATGACGATCATGGTACATGTCAAAACTAGAACTGGAATAGAACTTGTGTCCATCAACTCTCCTATCCGGTGTATCCAATATATTTCCATATTTGGTCATGTCATCTCTATCTGACCACTGCCTACCATGAGATATATTACCATATGCCCCATTAGTCCTGTCCTCCTTCCCATGGCTGATCCAAAGTGGTCCCTGTCTCTGCAATTATGACAAAATATGAAGGATTATGGCATTGACTTTTGCTTGTCTCTCCTATGCTTGCACATTTATGTCACTATCTGCCTTCCAACTTCTTATTTATTCCTTCAAACTTCTCAATTTGCTTGCTAATTCAGAAGAGTACCTGACACCACACTGATCATATGATCCATAGGGAGACTCTCGTGAACTATAGTATACCATCTTGCTAGTCATACTTGATATTCTTCTTACAACTATACCATGTCAGGTGCAAGATCAACCATAACATAATCAACATACCTCAGTATAGTTTAGGGGAGGATATCTCATCTGCAAGATAAACCAAATTAGCGCAATACATGCATAAACATAATCATATCAACATATAGTCATAATTTCAACCATTATCTAGTTATCAATGCATGACCATACTGACCACATACCATGACCTCATGCATGACAACTATCATCATGCCAATTTATGTATAAAAACATATAAGTACTAACATGCATAACCAATGCATGATTGACATACACTCATGAATACCACATCCAACAACAATACCATCAACTTTCACATGGCAACACAACTGCAACCATGAGCACCATCATGCATACACAATAAGTACACAAACCATAAGCATAAGTAACACATATGCAACTGCTATGTATGCATTACCAACAAAGCTCCCATCCACTCCAAGGGGGAACCATGCTTTCATACCACTTTGTAACACACTCCTCCCACATTTATCCAAGCCCCATGATAATGGGGCTATTCAAATCAAGACCATTGATGAGGAAGGTATCTCCTTTCTTGGTAATGGATATAGATTGAAAGCATATAAAAGACCTCTATCAAGGAAAGAGTTCATCAGTACCATCAGTAAGGAATTAAATGTGATTGGAAGTGTCTTAGCTTCTAGATCATCCAATTCTTGAATACTATTTTTATTTTCGGAAAAACAAAAGAAAAAAGAAAAAAAACAATAAGGGACCTAGGTGAAAACCTCTATGAGGCAGCCTAGGAGCGAAAAAGAAAAAGAAAAATATTCTTGGGTGAAAACCTCCTTTGAGGTGCCTAGGGTAGGAAGAAAAACTGAAAACCTCCTTTAGGGAAACCTTTGTGTATTTCAAAAAAAAAGAAGAAGGAAAAAAACCAAAAATGCCATGGGAACGACCTAAAACCTGCCCACTAATAAATTCTGTGATTTTGTGGGTTTTTTGATGGAAATAAAGGACTCAGTTACAGCGATAGCAAGCCAAGGATCACCTCGCTTCTTCCTCCATGCACTTCATCTCATTCATGTGTTGACATAGATTGTCATTGATGTCAATATGGCAATATTTGAGGAGCCAGAGGAAACAAACAAAGCCATTGGAGGAGCATAACACAGCCATCGGAGGAATAAAATAGAGACATCAGAGAAATGGGTGCCAAAGAATACACTATCAGAGCAATGGATGCCAAAGAATACACTATCGGGAGAAATATATGCCACAAATGAGTTATATGCATGAAAATACACTATCGGAGGTGCAAACACATATATATAGGCTATAAACACTATCAGAGGCAAAAACATGTACATATAGAGGAATACACTATCGGAGCGGAGAAATATGTATATATTATCATATTGTGATCTGTGGGTTCGGTTATGTGCAGTCACCCCAAACCCCCGACAGCGATATATATGTGTAGACTCGACGAAACTTATATGCTCAGGTGTGTAAATAGGTGAAGTTTGCCAAAAGTGTTCCGAAGCATGTTTTTCAGTGTATGGGCTCTAAGCCTTGGCACATTAAAACTTGAGAATCTGCAACATCTATATTGTATAATTATGATACATGCGAACCTGCTGAAACACTGCAATATGATTTAATATCATATCACAATGCACAAAGGGCTGTCACTCCTACAAGTGCTGATTGCGATGAATGTTGTAGACCAGATGCAACATTGTAGTTTGGTCTATAGTTATGTCGCATCCTACATATCGCAAATGCTTAAGGCCTTGCCACCCTGAAAGCACCGATTGCAATATATGTTGCAGACTCGACCCAACATTACAATTGACTTCATGCTATATCATGTCTGCCATATCGGAAGTGCTCCATTGCAAGCTATAAAGGGATGGTGTGATAAGCTGCAACCACCGATTGTGATTACACTGTGGACCCGATTCAGATATAGATGCGGGTGTAATAAATTTGAAGTCCACCCTTTAAAGTTTCAGCCGATTGTTTTTCATATAATCCTGTGTATTTGAATATTTTTATTGCGTGGGGGTTTGAAGGCAAAAATGCATAAGAAACGCTCCCGATAGTCCAGGAGACCAGAACAAAAGCCAATTGCCATTGTGATTGGGACGTGGCATGTGGCTTCATCCTGATTGGTACAGTCTCTTAGTTAAACAATAAAGTCTTGTGTATGCCTATTATCATTGAAAAAAAGGGGCTTTGTTACAGTTTTAACATACAGTGACTGAAAAGCCAAGAAGTCGAAGGGAAAGCCAGTGTAGAGAAAAACAAAAAGCCAAAGCAATGAAGAAGAGGGAAGCCAAAGGACAAGCCAGCGTAGAGGAAGCTGAAGTGAGCATTGAAGAAGCTGAATAGCCACTGGAAAGTGAAAACGAATAGTTAGAGGCATCAGGAATACATAAAATAGGAAAATCAAGGAAAGGTGTGGGTGTGCGTATATTCAGAGTGTGAGGAAGCCATAGTTCAGGCAGAGGCAGGAGAAGTAGGAGAACTGAAGTGAAGCATAAGCTCAGCAAGCTTGGGAGCTAAGAACAACAACAAAACATACTCTAACAGGTTATAGTAAAGGGTTGGAGCTCGCGGGGTTGGAGCCTCAGAATTAAAAGGATTGGAGTCCTTGGGAGTTAGTGCTCCTAGGTTCAGGACTGTTGCCTTGGCAAAACAGAGTTGGTGCTCTAGAGGTTGAAGCCTCACAAAGGTCCAAGTTGGTGCTTGGAAATTGAATGCAACCACTTATATATTGTATTTATTTCATTGCACTGATTATATTAATAAAAGCATTTATTTCAGCTATCTATTTCTGTGTTCCTTATATAAATGTTTTGGTGACAAAAAGAACAATTAAAAAGAAATACTGATTCACCTCACCTCTCAGTATTTCCAACAATTGGTATCATAGCAGTCTTCTTCATATTAGTGTAACAGCTTGAAGAAGGATTCATAGCCATGATGATAAATCATGAAGCATCAAGAAGACCTCCTCTGTTCGATGGCACTAATTTTGGTTTTTGGAAAAAGATAATGACCTACTACTTAATGTCCCTTGGACCTAAAGTCTGGCATTCAGTTCTAAATGAGTACCCAATTCCTTCCACTTTTCCAACAAATCAAGACGAGAGGAAAGCCTACATTGCAAATGCAAAATCCTTGAACTCCATCACTAGTGGAATCACTGATTTCAAGTTTACAAAAGTCATGAACTATAACTCTGCCAAAGAAATGTGGGATAAGTTAATTGGCTTATATGATGGGGACTCAAAAGTCAATAAAGCAAAGCTTCAAACTCATAGAAGGTAGTTTGAAATTCTGAAAATGGAAGATGAAGAAGATATTGCAGCATACTTTCTCCGAGTAGCTGAAGTGGTCAAATCTCTTAAAGGATTGGATGAAAACATTGAAGAAAGTACCATTGTTCAAAAGGTCTTGAGATCTCTTCTAGATAGGTTTCACTCCAAAATAAGTGCCATAGAAGAAATAAAGGATCTAGATGCTCTCAAGATGGATGAACTCCATGGAATCCTCACTGCCTATGAGATGAGGAAAGGTGGCCCAAGCTCCAAAGATGCAACATTCAAGGCTTCAAAATCAAAGGAGAAAGAAAGGAATGACTGTAGTGATGAATTTGATGTGGAATCTGAATGGGCTCAATTTGTACGGAAGCTGAAGAAAGGATCTAAGCTAAAAGGTAAGTACCCTCTTATCTGTTTCAAATGTGGAAAAATAGGTCATTATGCTGCAAAATGTCCTCATAAACATGATAGTGATGATGAAGGAAATTCTAAAAGAATGGTATACAAAAAGAAAGGTTTCAATAAGAAGAACTTCTTCTCTAAGAAAGATGAGTCTGATGAGGATGAATTTGTATTCATAAAAAAGAAATCAGATTAGGAAAGTGACCATGATGAATGCCGAGAAACATTATTCATGGCATTCACAAATGATGATGACTCAGGGCTAGAAGGAAATGTAGGTGAACTGTTAATAAGTGTCATTGAAGAAAATGAGAAATTACGGAATAAAATCATTTCTCTCAAGGTAGAAAATGAGGAAACAAGAAGAAGAGAAAATCTCTTGGAAAAAAAGCTAAAAGAAAAAGAAGAGACTTGCGAAGAAGAGAAGATCTCTTGGAAAAAAAGCTAAAAGAAATAGTATCTCTAAGGAAGGAATTGGAGCAAGTAAAAAAGGGTTGGAAAAGCTCTCAAATACTTGAGACTATCCTAAAAAGTCAAAATCCTCAACATGACAAGTCTGGAATTGGTTTTAGAGGAGAATCATCAAGCGCTAAGAATAGTGTGAAAAGCTATGCTGATGCACTTTCCAGCAACCCAAAAAAAGAAAAAGTATGTCATAAAAGGTGCACCCCAGGTCTAAAGAATGAAGAGAGAATAACTCCAAAGAAGAATGTGGATTCGAATCATGGATATTACAACAAATATAAACCAGTATTCCATCAAAGGCCCCTCTCAAATTCAAAGAATGAAGTGGGAGTAATTCCAAGGAAGGAAATTGATTCAAACCGTGGCTACTACAACAAGTACAAACTATCTTTATTGGACATTGTTTTCATTGTAAAAACTTTGGTCATCAAGCGAGACATTGCATGGCTCACAAGAGTGAAACACCAAAGCTAAAGGATAAAATAATCAAACAATATGGACCCAAAAGGCTGGGAAAAATCAAAACCTTCAATTCGTTTGATCCCTTGACCAAATTTGATATGATTTGCTCATTATGCTACAATAATGGACACTATGAACAAAACTGCCCACTCAAAAGAGGAAAAGCAAGTAGTGAGAATCCCAACATGGATAAATGTGGCCTGGCTCTATATGCTCAAAATAATGAAAATCATTGGTTTTTGGATAGTGGGTGCTCTAGACACATGACAAGGGAAAAAAAGAAGTTTGTCTCATTGAGCAAAAAGGAAGGAAATGTATGCTTTGGAAGTGGATCTGCCAGAATTGCGAGAAAAGGAACTGTTACTCTTATCAATCGAAAAGGAAAAGCTCAAGTTGCTCTGCTAGTATACGGGCTCAAACACAACCTCCTGAGTGTCAGTCAAATTTATGATCAAGGACATAATGTTGTCTTTAGCACCAAAGATTGTGAAATAAGGAACTCTTCCTCAGGGAAACTTGTGGTGAAAGGGGTTAGAAAACCATACAGTATTTACATTCTGAACAAGATTCAAGAAAATAAATGCTACCTGAGTCAGAAAAATGAAAGTTGGTTGCAGCACAAGTGACTCAGACATACAAGCTTCGAAAATATGATCAATATCAACAAGATTAAAGTTGTACGAGACATCCCAAAGGTATTCAAACCAAATCAAGGAGTATGTGGTCCATGTCAACATGGGAAGCAAACCAGAACCAACCACAAGACCAAGGAGCTCTCTACATCAAAGCCCTTGGAGATCATCCATGCTCATTTATGTGGACCAACTAGAAATAAGGCACTCCAAGGAGAAAGGTACCTTGTTTTATTTGTTGATGACTATACTAGAATGATGTGGATATATTTTATAAAATATAAATTTGAAAGATTTGAGTGTTTTAAGAATCTAAAATCTCTTGTAGAAAATGAAAAGGACTAAAAAGTTAAGTTCCTTAGAAAAGATAGAGGGAGAGAATTCACATCAAAAGAATTTAATGAGTTTTGTAATATACATGGAATTAAAAGAGAATTCTCTACTGCCAGAACACCCTAGCAAAATGAGGTAGTTGAAAGAAGAAACCAGACAATTCAAGAAATGGAAAGAACAATGTTATTAGTAGCAGACTTGTAGCCAAAATTCTGGAGAGAAACAGTCGGGACCACTGTCTATACCTTGAATCGAACTCAATTAAGACCAAATTGTGAATAAACTCCTTATGAATTATGGAAAGGAAGACCTGCTTTAGTAAAGTACTTCAAGAACTTTGGAAGCAAGTGCTTCATAAAAATCAATGATGGCTCACCAGGAAAGTTTGATTCTCGGGTTGATGAAGGGATATTCCTTGGATACTCTACACAGAGCAAAGCCTACAAGTGCTACAATTTTTGACTAAGGAAAAATAGTGGAAAGCATTGATGTAAAGATTGATGAAGACCTTCCAGAAAAAGATATTGAAGAACATGAAGATGATCCTCTCATTGAAGAAGAATAACCTGAAGAAGAAGAAATAGATCAAGAAGAAGAAGAACAGGAAAAAGAACCACCTCATACTCCTTCAAAGATGAAGTTTCTCCAGAAATATCATCCAGAAGAGTAGATTATTGGCAATAGAGATGAAGGGATGCAAACTTGAAGAAGGATGATAAATACACAAAAGAGAAACGTTATTGCTCTTCTATCCAGGATAGAACCAGAAACATTTGTGCAAGCAAGTAAGGATCCTCATTGCGTAAAAGCCATGGAAGACGAAATGTTCCAAATTGAGTATAATGAGACATGGGAGTTGGTACCTCATCCAAAGGACAAAATCATAATAGGAACCAAGTGGGTATTCAAAAATAAAATGAATGAAGATGGATAAGTTATCATAAGCAAGGCAAGGCTTGTTTGCAAGGGCTATTCACAAATGGAAGGAGTTGACTTTGAAGAAACATTTGCACCAGTAGCTCATATGGAAGCTATTAGGATGTTCTTGGAATTTCCTTGCTCAAAAGGATTAAAAATCTATCAAATGGACGTAAAATCATTATTTCTAAATGGGGAACTCAAGGAAGAAGTCTACATGGAGAAACCAGAAGGGTTTTATCTAATGGAAGGAAAAGACTTAGTCTATAAGTTGAAAAAGGCATTATATGGGTTGAAACAAGCTCCGAGAGCTTGGTATGCAAGATTGGATCACTATCTACAACAACAAGGCTTCAAGAAGGGAGTGGTAGGAAGTAATCTCTACATAAAGACGGATGCAGGTAAGTTACTAGTCACACTTGTTTATGTTGATGATCTCATTTTTGCTAGCAATAATGATGAAATGAGCCATGAATTTTCTCAAAACATGTCAAAAGAATTTGAGATGTCAATGATAGGAGAGTTATCTCATTTCCTTGGACTACAAGTATCTCAAACCAGAGCAGGATTGTTTATATCTCAAGCCAAATATCTTAAAGACATGCTTAAAAGATATGGAATAGAAGATTGTGCACCCATGAGCACACCTATGACCACAAATTACACATTGAGCAAAAATGATGACTCCCCTCTAGTAGATGCAACTCATTATAGGTCAATAATTGTAGCTCTTCTGTACTTAATTGCTACAAGACCTGACATAATGCAGGCAGTAGGAATGGTGGGAAGATTTCAATATGCTCCTAAACAATCCCATTTGTAAGCTGTAAAAAGAATTCTCAGATATCTGAGAGGAACTCCTGATTTTGGTATTTGTTACCCTAAGAGCTCAACACTGACTGTAATTGCATACACCAATGCTGATTGGGTCGGAAGTGTAGATGATTGGAAAAGTACAAGTGGAAATGCATTCTTCCTGGGAGACTGTTTAGTATCTTGGCTTAGCAAAACAACAGACATCCATATCATTATCTACAGCCGAAGCCAAGTATATAGCTGCAGTAGACTATTGTACTCAAATACTATGGATGAAGGATGATCTAAAAGATGTCAACATAGGTACAAACCAACCAATTACCGTCTATTGTGATAACACCAGTGCTATCAGTCTTAGAAAAAATCCAGTGATGCTCTCAAAGACCAAAAATATACCAATCAAGTATCGTTTCCTTTGTGAACAAGTAACTAAACAAAACATCATCTTGGAATATATCAATACTAAGGAGCAAATAGTTGATATTTTCATGAAACCTCTTCCTTGAGACGCATTTGAACATCTTCGTCAAAATATGGGGGTGATTTCTTTGGCATCACTCAAGATCATTCATAAAGATGTTGCAGGACAGGGGGAGTAGTTCTACAGGGGGAGCAGTTCGACAAGCGGAGTTGTATGCATTCCTTCGCCATTGATGTCAAAGGGGGAGAGCAAAATAATATTTCCATCAATAACAAAGGGGGAGATTTTTGACATAGATTGTCATTGATGTCAATAAGGTAATATTCAAGGAGCCAGAGGAAGCAAACAAAGCCATCGGAGGAGCAAAACAGAGCCATCAGAGGAATCAAACAGAGCCATTAGAGGAGCAAAAAGGAGCCATCGGAGGAAGAAAATAGATCCATCGGAGCAATGGATGCCAAAGAATACACTATTGGGAGCTATCGGAGCAAAGTATGGCAAAGAATACCAAAGAATACACTCGGGAGCTATCCGGAGCAATATATGCCACAAACGAGTTATATGCATGTAAATACACTATCAGAGGCACAAACACATATATATATAGGATATATACACTATCGGAGGCAAAAACATGGACATATAGAGGAATACACTATTAGAGCGGAGAAATATGTATAGATCGACAATATTGTGATTGGTGGGTTCGGTTATGTGCCTTCACCCCAAACCCCTGACAATGATATATATGTGTGGACCTGACGAAACTTATATGCTCAGGTGCGTAAACATGTGAAGTCTGCCAAAAGTGTTTCGAAGCATGTTTTTCATTGTATGGGCTCTAAGCCTTGGCACATTAAAACTTGCAAATCTCTAACGTATATATATATATATATATATATATATATATAATTGCGATACATGCGGAGCCGCTGGAACACTCCAATATGATTTAATATCAATATTGTATCCGACCTATCGATACTCGCATATTGCAATGCACAAAGGGTTGTCACTCCTGCAAGCACCGATTGCGATGAATATTGCAGACCTGATGCAACATTACATTTGAATTCATGCTATATCGTGTCCTCCATGTCGGATGTGATCCATTGCAAGTTGTAAAGGGATGGCGTGATAAGCTGTGACTGTCGACTGCAATTACACTGTAGACCCAATGCAGGTATAGATGCGGGTGTAATAAATTTGATGTCTTCCCTTGAACATTTCATTCCATTATTTTTCATATATTATTGTGTATTTGAATATTTGTATTGCATGGGGTTTGAAGGCCAAAATGCATAAGAAATGCTCCCAATAGTTCAGGAGGCCTAGATGAAAGCTAATTGCAATTGCAATTGGGACATGGCATGTGGGTCTGTCTTGATTGGTACAGTCTCTTGGTTAAACAATAAAGTCCTGTGTATGCCTATTATCATTGAAGAAAGGGGCTCTGTTACAGTTTTAACATACAACGACCGAAAAGCTAGGGAGCCAAAGGAAAAGCCAGCATAGAGGAAACTGAAAAGCCAAAACAATGAAGAAGAGGGAAGCCAAAGGATGAGCCAGCGCAGAGGAAGCTGAAGCGAACCTTGAAGAAGTTTAAGAGCCAGTGGAAAGTGAAAACAAATAGTCAAAGGCATCAGGAATACATAAAACAAGAAAAACAAGGAAAGGTGTGGGTGTGCGTATAATTAGAGTGAGAGAAAGCCATAGTTTAAGCAGAGGTAGGAGAAATAAGAGAACTGAAGTGAAGCATAAGCTTAGTAGGCTTGGGAGATGAGAACAACAACAGAACATATTCTAATAGGTTATAGTAAAGGGTTGGAGCCCGCAGGGTTGGAGCCTCAAAACTAAAAGGATTAAAGTCCTTGGGAGTTGGTGCTCCTAGGTCCAAGACTGTTGCCTTGGTAGAACAAAGTTGGTGCTCTTGAGGTTGAAGCCTCACAAATGTCCAAGTTGGTGCTTGGAAATTGAATGCAACCACTTATATATTGTATTTATTTCATTGCACTGATTATATTAATAAAAGCATTTATTTCAGCTATCTATTTCTGTGTTCCTTATATAAATGTTTTGGTGATAAAAGGAACAATTAAAAAGAAATATTGATTCACCTCCCTCTTAGTATTTCCAACATCATGCCTACCATGTCCCCATCATTCAATTCCACTTTAAGGCATCAAAAATCAAATTTTGAGCATCTTCTAGCTTACTATAGGATGTCTTGAAATGCTATAGGAAAGGGATCCCAATAGGACATAAATTGTGTAGGTCTATTCTAGGTTAATTTGGGACCCTACACCTCACCATCTCTCACCCACCATCAAGTCATATCCATACCTACCTCTGTGTCCATAAAAAAAAACATAGGAAAATGTGAAAAAAAGGAGGGCCAGAGGACATTTCTTCACTGGTCTCAACCATCCACCATTCCATCTGAGTCTTCATCAAGTTCATCAACCCCTACACCACCAACCAGCCTCCCTCTAGGAAAAAATCAATAAAGAAATTAAAAAAGATAGCTACAGGGTTTCCTGTAGTAGCTACAGGATCTCCTATAACAGCCAGTGTCATCACTGCAACTAGCTTAATCCTACATCCTCCTTCACAACCAAAGAAAAAGGGAGCTCCAAAATCTTTGAAGACCTTATTTATTCTCATTAGAGCTCCACAACAACAACATTAACAGGGACACACTAAGCACCTGCACACATGAAATATCAAGTAGACAACCACATAAGCAGGAGGAAATCAATAAAAAAAGACCAAAGAGGAACACTTACCGGACCAAGCAACAGAACAAGCCATCCTTTAGCATGCACAGATCAACAAAGGTAGGCACAGGTATGGTATCTCATCCAAATCTTCCCTGAGTAACGATATGATAAAAATGTATGAATGTTCAAAAAGTTATTTTTTATAAGCTAGAGGTGGCCAGTTAACTTGGCCACCCTCAGCTCGAGATAAAAAAGCAAAATCCCAGTCAACATGTCATGTTAGCGTGTCAAATCAATGAGCATTAGTGAAAAATGTGGTCGATTTAGTTATGTGAGAGTGGGTGATGATTATGAGGGAGAGTGAATGATCACCAACGGTGGGCTAACGGTCCCAATGAGGAAATCCCTTACCATTTCCAGCAAACACATCACTTCAGAAATTTACCATAAATAGCATGAAATCCAAACTTTCATGCACCAATTGTTCATTTCGTGATCAGAGAGAATGGGACCACCTTGGAAATCCATCAGAGAAGAAAACCTTGTTTTTTCCACCCTACAGGAAATAGAGCTACAAGAAACTTAGAAAGCTATAGGAAGCATTGGAATTCCAAAAGAAGTTAGCAAGGGGGTGCCTGATGTCAAATAGTTCAGAAATTATCAGCATCCCAAGCATCACAGTTAAAATTAAGTGGCCCATCTCTCCTGTGTTCATGGTTTGATAACAAAAGAAAAGGAAAGAAGAAAACCAAAAGAAGTTAGCAAGGGCGTGCCTGATGTCAAATACTTTAGAAATTCTCATCATCCCAAGCATCACAGTTAAAATTAAGTGGCCCATCTCTCCTGTGTTCATTGTTTGATAACAAAAAAAGGAAAGAAGAAAATACTCTATTTTCTCCTAGCAATTACAGTGGGCTTGAGATTTAGACAGAATTTATGGGAATTTAAGAGAATTGTGTGATATAGAACAATATATAAGTTGCAGTCATCTCCCAAAAATACTTTAAACTCTCAGCCACCCTAAACTCATACTGAAGCTAGCTTACAAGAATTCCTTCATTTAGATAACCAGAGAAGAGAAATGAGAGGGGGATTCAAAAGAAGAGAACCCACAGATACATCCAAGATTCAACGACATCCCCTTGTGGTAGATATCTTTAGGAGGCATCACTGGTTGGGCTTCTTTGAGTTTCTCAGGGGGTATGATGATGATATAGCCCATGATTTTCCCATGATTTTTCCGTGGCACTCAACCCTTAGGAAAGAACAAGTGCTACTACTATGGTGAGAGGGCTATCAATTACAATCAACCCTGATGTGATCAACATAGTAACCACACTTCCTCAAGGGGTGGATTGGAGAAGGGAGGAAAAGGCTCGTAACACCTTTTCTAAGAAACAATTCTCCCTAAATGACGAAGAGCCAATTGAGGAAAAAAATGTGGTCAGGAGGGAGAGCCTTCCCTATCCTTGGGATGAGGTGAGCTACTGCATCCTCAAATATATTTCTTGTCAAGCGAGGCTCAGTGTAGTCTATGGCTACTAATTTAGACTCCTCCATGAGTTGAGATTTGGAGAGGATTTATCCATAAACGAAAGGCTCAGTGTGCCTTATTTCCTATTGCAGTCAATGATAGACATGAGCCAGAAAGTATAGGAAGGGAAACAACAACAATTGGCACATCATGGACTCATTAAAATAATATTAGAGGATGCCTTAAACCAATTGAGAATTCATATTATCTAGTCCACAATTAGATACATGGAAAGAGAGGTTATCCTTGAAATCCAAGCCCTTGAATATGGTGGGACCCCAGCCTCTAGTGATGAAGAGGAAGCAAGAGAAGAGGAAGAAGAAGAAGTAGAAGAATAAGAGGAGGCATGAATAAATAAGGAAGAATAAGAAGAAGGAGAGGAATAAGAAAAGGAAGAAGAGAAAGAAGAAGAGGTGGAGAAGAAGGTAGAGACCAGCCCTGAGGAACATATCAGAGAAGGGGATAAATATCAAAGATTGTCTCCTGAGCACACTCAAAAGGAGGTAGCTATTGCCTCGGCTACCTGAAGAACACCCATCAAGTATAAGGGAAAAAGAAAGAGGCAAACTCCCCTCTATTTTGAAATGAAAAGAAGCACCAAGATCAACAAACACCTACAAGAACTCCCATCATAATTGAAGAGTCACTAAGTAAGCAGGAAGAGCTAGGGTCCTTGGGAATGAATAGTGAGGAAGGAACATCACAAAAAGCAACCCCAAAGGCTCCCAACACATTTGTTAGGAGGCTTGTCACTAGGTCATAATAAACAAAGCAAACCAAGGCACCTGTGACGCTCTTACTAAAAGGAAAAATCCCACTACATGATCCTCACACAGTGCTATGGGAAACACTGCCAGTGCTATCGGAAACATCAAAAAAGATATAGGAAGGACAATAGGGGCAGAGAGAAGGAAGGGGATCAACACCACAGGTGCAGAAGGGGGTAGCTTCTCAAAAATCATATGATGGAGATTTTCTAGAGTTGTAGGAGCCTAGCCCATAACCAAATTTGAGTTCTTACTACAAGTTCATTGAGGGAGGCAGAGTAATACCACACAAATTTTCAATCCCTCTCTTCTTTGAGCTTGAAAAAGAAATGGAAAGAACACATTGCTGGATGCAAATTTCCAAGTCAAAGAAAGTAACAGATGTGGGCCATATGGAAGAAAAACTCCTAGATATGGGAAGGGAGTTGAGTGACTTGAAAGATAGAGAACACATCATGAGATCTAAATTATAGGTAGAAAACACATGAATGCAGAGGTAGTTGTATGAAAGGGAGAGCCAATTATCCATCATGGCAAGACTCTCCATGGATGCACTTTGGTGTAGGATGCCATCCAAATCTTATGAACTATAGCTCAAGGATAAATGGATGCATTTTCAAATGAAGACATTAGCACAACAAGGAACCATTCCATTACAAGACTATAGACAATTCATAGAGCTATGTGACAAGAGAATCTTGGAAGATAAGGCCAGAATATATGAATTTTACTTAAACAACTTTTACTTGACAAATTTGAATGTGTGGGACTCCAATGCAAAAGTTGGGGGGCTTGCAGGTGATGGCCCTCACATCATGGATGTGTCATGAGAAGGCCAGGGCTGAGGAAGTAAAGAGAATAGTAGGAAAAGAGGAAAGAAAGCTCCTCTACATCAGAGCATAACAAACAAATTCCATGGCTATCATTAGTAACCACAACATCATTTCCAATGATGCCCAACTTGCACCAAGATACCTGGCTACACAAGAACATGCCATATCCCATTTTGAGAACATTTAAAGATTGATGGGGAGTGAAATCCAAAAATCATGCCAGAGGAGATGGAGCAACCTGCCACACTATCCAAGGATCAGAGAGTACCATTCCCCTTAGAGGTTGAGAAATGCATTAGAAAGGACCCACTATATAGGAATTCCATGCAAAGACTAAGGATCAATTGGATTGGTTTGAAAATCAATCTACTCTTGTTGTTGGGTCTGTTAGAAGGTAGGAAGGAAGAAGAGGAAAGAAAGTAGTGAGAAGAGATTGAGAAACATGCAGGGTTATATCCTCAAGAGGAAACTCCATCAACAGAGGTCTAGGATTTCAGAGAGGCCACCAAAGCTATGAAGGATATGGATATAGACTAAGTTGCATAGAGGATGAGTAACACCTTCAGTAGGGGGGTGATGATGAGGCTCATCAATAGGTAATTATATGGGTCACAATGCCACTCTCCAACTTATTAAAATTGACTTTTCTCACATTTATTTACGTGTTTTCTTATATTTTTCTTAGTGATAAGGGGAAAGGTGAGTTGCTATGTCATGTGGCATAATATGTATTAAATGAAGGAATTGGAGCATTTTTGGGCTAATTTAAGTGCATGAACTTGAGGTGGGAAAGAAAGAGATATTTTAGGAGATTGATCTCCCTCCTTTACTCCTCAAATCATTCGAATATTCCTCAACCATATCTCATCATCTCAGGGTTACTAGTTGCCAAGCAAGCTGAGTTCATGGGAAGTCAAGCTAGTGAGAGTCAAAGACAAGTTATTCTTGAGTGAGGGAGCCAAGTTTCCCTATCTTTTTCTGAAGTTGTTGGTACTTCAGTTTGTATAAATAAGAGATCCAAGGGACTCATTAGGATTCAATTTTTGATGTAGCCTAGAGGTAATTTGAGATTAAACATTGTGATTGTTATTTTCTATGTTGTATTTGACATTTTGATGATAATGGGAAATTCAACCTTGATCCAACACTGAGTTTACTCAGAGGGATGAAGCTCTTGGGTTAGGTCCCAACCCTAGCACCAAAAGTTCCTCTTTTTGTATTTTTATTCTTAGATTAAGATGATAGTTAGTTGATAAAATTATTTATGTTTTTTTTAGCTTAACAAACATTTGAATGCTTGCCTAATATTGTTTCCATTAGTTTCAAGAAGTAGGTTAGTGGTGTAGTAGTGAAGGAAAGTAATTCATAAAATCTTGTGACAGTGATCTCTTCCTCATCTCCCTTGTGGGATCATGATTATAGGGCTCCACTCTAACAACCCAAAAAACAGAGCTTGTCTTTTGGTCATTACATATATTAGGTTCCATGCTTAAATAGATCACTGCTTATGATTTCTTGGAAGCCCCTGCAATTGTTATTTTGTTTCCTAAGTTTTCCATGGCTTATAAGACATTTGATTTCGTAGACCTATCCATCAGCAATAGATAGATCAACTTTCTCAAAATTCAACTAGTCTTTTCCATGTTGATATATAGTGATGAGCCTCGGTATTGCAACAAGAATGTTGCAACTCCCAAGGCTTCTAACTTTAATTATCAACCTAGGGTTTGTACAAAATTAAGAGGTATTAGAACTGTATATGAAACATACAATATGTTCTTCTTTTGATGTCATGATGTAATGGAGTGCATGTATTGAAATCAAACCCTAAATTAATTGCAGAAAATGAAATGCTCAAAATGAAAACCCTAACCTATTGCAACAAAGAAAGTACAAGGAAAGAAATCGAATTTAATTGCATAAAGTAAAGATAATGAACTAAATTTCAACCATTAAATTTCAAAGAGTTGATATCCATTAATAGATTTCATTGGATGTGGCAATCAAGAAAATCATCATTGTATTATCCAATCCATAAATCTGTCCATTAGCCTAAATCGCTAAAATGTTTTGCATGGGTAAAGAGAAAAGTCCTAAGTGGTCTTTATTATTCCCTAATAATTTATTTAAATCCTAGGGGTCTTGATTCAACCCTAAGGGACAATAACCAAGCTTCTTGAGTGAATCTGGGCAAGTATATACATGTTGGAAGACTGCTACAGGAGATCTTGTAGTTACTATAGGAAAATGCAGATTTTCCATAGGGAGTTATAATTGACCGAATGACCAAGAAAATCAAATCCAAATTGGATGGGATTTTTTTTCTGATTGACTAGGATGTATTAGGTCTCCACTCCAAGTGGAATCACTCCAAAATACCTCTGTTAACCCATGCTAAAAATAGCATAAAATTGCTAGTCTAAAATCTAGAAATTTGAGAACTAGTGAGCTAGTAAATCTATCAAATGCTTAACCTAATAAAGTGAAAATGCAATGGGGTAAATTTTGATATTAACTAGAATTATTTTTTGATCTAATTCAATTGGAATCAACTAAATAGAGGCTCGTTAACATACTCTAAAAATAACATAAATTTACTGTTATTTACCACAAGGGACTTCGAGAAATCTAGATTTGGGAATAAGAAAACTAATCCAAGTAGCTCAATGATTACTATGACCTTCCAAAGCTATTACAATTATGAAATAATGCTTTTTATCCTACAAAATAACTTAATCCAACCATTTAACCCAATCCTACAATAAGAAATCATTAATACTAAATGCATAAATAGAAAAAAGACAAGAACAAGAGATGCATGTGAATATGAAGTGAAAACAAGAATAGTAAATGATACAAAATGGATCTGAAGCTCTTGGGATGGCCAATCCCAAGGAAAAACAGAGTCCTATGAAGGATACCAAGATTTAGAAGCTGAATATGTCACCAATCCTCATTATTTATCAATACATTACATCCCTACAAAAAATGAAAGTGGAGCTACAAAAATATGAGTTCTCCCCATAAGAGGACTAATAAAAATAAACCCCTAGAGGAAAATTTGACTTGTTACTTATTCAAAATGATTAGGAAGCATTACCCATGAAAGAAGGAAGCTTTCCCCACCAAAATCCTTAAATTAGTGGATTTGGTTCACAATACTAGGAATTTGCATTAGATGACAGGGAACACACTCCTAGATTTTCTCAATCATTGGAGCTCCTGAATCTATGCAATTATTTTAGAATATCTTTTGGACTTATTATGTAATATTGATCTCCTATAGTAGGGAGAAAGACCCTAAATTGTCTCATCTTCCAAATCTTCATAATCTGCCCAATATGCTCACAATATTCCACAAAAATAAATAATATTAGCCACAAATATGCAATTATCCATAAACCTTGCTAATGAATAAATTAATGTTAAAAATACATTATCTACTACAAAAAGAGAGGTTTAATGTGATGAAGGATGGTCAGATGGGCCTTAAGTTATGTCTAATTTAGAGGCTCATCACACTCCCCTACTGAAAGTGTTGCCAATCCTCTCAGAAACTTAGTGCCCTCATTATGCCTCATTCATGGTCCTGGTGGCCTCTCTCTTATGCATTCCTCAGCTCTTTCTCTTAAGAATCTTGGTTGTAGGTTCTGCAAGGACAAGCGCAAAAATATAGTTGTTCTTTTCATGATTGTTTAACAGTATTTCAAGAAAAAAACTTAACTTTCCTCTTTGCAAGTGAACTCTGTTGGCTTGTAGGTTTATTTCATTGATATCCTCTCCCTTGAAACTTTCATTCCATTTTCACTTCTTTTTCCAAAACTGCAGTGTGCATAGAAAAATCACAATATTTCTTAAGACCATTAGCTTGCCTTATTCCCCTTATTCAAGATGGGTTCTTGAATATTTTTTAGTTTGGGAAGTCTTCCATATTCTTTTCCAACCTCCTTATACCTTTTCATACCATTTGGACACATATGAAACCTTCAAAATGCCTTTATATGTGAACTAGGACATCTTGTAGTAATTCCTGTAGTAACTACCTGAAACCATGTAGCAGTTTATTTAAACTTGTTTTGAGAAGAAATGATAGTTTGAGCCTAGGGTAGGCCCTCAACTTGAATTCCATGCCTTTCTCCCCTTGCTATAACATCTTTTATGCCTTGGGAAAAAAACTAAAATGGTATCACAGACCTCTTGGAAAGCCTCTTTTCATCACTACAGTTTGAGTTCTATTTTGATGGTGAATGCCTTCTTACCTTTTGTTGCCTTGTTCTTCTCTTTTATGGCCTAGATGATTGCCTAATGGCCTTCGAGTTCTCTATTTTTATTAGGTCTCTCTTACGCACTACAATTTTGGGTTTTAGCACAATTGGTTACTTTCTTCCTTCTTGTAGTAGCATTCTGCCTTCCTGTAGCAGTCATTCCTTCTCTTTCATGGTTTTCTAACTGTATGGGAGTGATGAGAAATGATGTGGAGGGTTTGGAGGATGATGCTAGTGCTCAAATGTAGTGTAGGTTTGTGAAAATGAAGAGGATATTCTTTTTGTGTTTTTTCAAGAAATTTTTAGGGTGAGATAAAGTGTAGGGTTTGTTCTTGAAAAATGTCAATTTTTTCTTATGAAATGGGATGGATGAATGATGGATAAATAGAGGATATGAAGTGGATTGAAGGCTTCGAGTGCTTTGGAGACTTGGTATTTGCACAAATTTCCTCTCTTACCTATTTTCCCCACTCCTCAAAATCATCACCCTTCCTAATTTGGCTTTTCCACATTGCGTGAGTGAGGGAGTTAGCTGCAATTAACTAGTTGAGGGTGGCTGAGACTGTTGACCCATAATTAGCTTTATAAAACATCACCTCTCATGCATTGACAACAAATTTATATCTATACTATGCCCAAGAGAATAGGTCAAGAATATTGCATACATGTACCTACTTGATGGTTTTTGGAGAGGCATGCATGCTGCTGCTGATTTCATGATCGATCCATGCTTCCCTGGAGGTGTTAATATTCTTTGATTACTTCTGCACAAGTCTTCATAGCTTGTTGATTATTTGATTGATAAGGTTGTTGTGTGCAATTTTCTTTCCACTGTTCAACATTTCGCTGGTGGAGTGGATGGACTGCTTCCTAAGGAGGGTGTGTCCCATTCTAAATCTTCATAAATAACTTCATGCTACTCAAGGTGGCTAGATATTCTGCTGTGTCAGTGAAAAAAGAATTGATGTTGAGTTATGTTGTCAATGTGCAGGCTGCTTGTAGGAGGAATATTCTTCATGTAGCAGTCATTTAATTCCTCTTCGAGACCTCATTGATGCATGTGTGATTAATGGAAAGTCATAGGAGGTATACAGACAGGGCTAAAATAATCAAGAGGTGGTGTAGGTGGTGGAAATGTTGATGACAAAGTTTTTTTGTTTATTTTTTTATTTTTTTCTTGTAAGGCAGAGTGGAATTTGAAGATGGATTTTGGTTAGATGGAGTGGCTGAGTGATGAAAGTGGTGTTGGGAAACCTATATCAACCTTCCCTAAAGAAAGCATGACCTTTTGACCCATTTTTCCAATCATATTTCCAGATGTAGCTTTTTCTTTGCCATCTTGTAGTACTACAGGATCTTCCTGTAGTAATTCAGGAAAACCTCTTGTAGCAGACTTGTTTTGTCCATATCTTCCAAACAGTAGAATGGATAGACCTGAAATTTTCTGAGCATGTTTCCATCATCCATATTCACCTCCCCATAAAACAATGTTGGCCAATGGATGCACGAATCTTGAGAAAAAAATTAAAATGGTTGTAGGTTGCTGAGGTTGATTGCTCAAAAACTGTACACTGGAATTTGTTGAAATTTCTCGGGTGTGTTACGGTCATCCATATGCATCTCCCCATGAAACAAATTTGCAAATGGATGCCTGAATATCGTGAAAATTTAAAAATGCCTGTAGGTGATGGAAGTCAATTTCTCGAAAACTATGCACTCGAATTTGCTGAAATTTTTTGGGCATGTTACTATCGTCCATATGCATCTCCCCCTAAAACAACTTGGAAAATGGATACATGATTTTTAAGATATGACAAAAATAATTTTCTGCTCTATATATTTATCTTCCCTATAGTAACTACAAGATTTCCTGTAGTATTTCAAGGAAACAAGGAAAATGAGTGGTAAAAGTTTGGGAATGATGAGTGGATGGTGGAAATAGATGAGGGTGATGGATTGGCATGGCCTTGGTCTAGTTGGAGTATTTTAGGAAAGGAGGAGAAAGTCAAAAGTTGACTTCTTTTGAATAGGCTTGTGATCAACTTTTCTTTTGGTGGCTAACTTGTTTTTGTTGCTTGCAGAGGTTGGAGAGCACCTGCATTCATGAGAAAGAGATACATGGAGAAAATAGTTTTATTCTGTCTTATTTTGTTTTTTCTTCTAAGCCTACTAGTTGCCTCAATGAGGTTTTCAACTAGCAGGTCTGCTTAGGCGTCTCAAGGGAGGTTTTCACCTAGGATCATTTATTTTTCTCATTTTTTCTCTTTTTTTCCAACCCATTGAGAACCTCATTTAGGTTTTCAATCAATGAGCCTATCTCAGGTGCCTCAAAGGAGGTTTTCAACTGATATTTTATTTTTTTTCATTTTTAATTTTTTTTTTCTACCCTACTCTACTTGAAAAACAAAATCTGTTCCAAGTATAAGAATATTTCCAATGGAGCCATGTGCACATCAAGATGACAAATAAACTAATGTGTGGGCTTGAAATGAATTCTTTGACATGTTCTTGAATATAAGAGACCAAATTATTTGACTTTGATGATATCAAGCAAAGTTGAAGAAGAGAGTATTGCTGCAACTTAATGACTGCTTGGAACCATATTTCAATATAGTTGTGATTCCCCTAGTATACTTGCTGATTTGGATCATCTTGGATGTCCTCTTCTTCCATGAAATTCAGATCTTCTTCTTTTTGTTGATTATTCTCTTGAACACATAGAGGATCCAATGGTAAACATGAGGGAACTTTCCCAATCTCTGATTCTGACATCTTCTCTTTGTCACATGAAACCCATCATTCTTTGGTCATCTCATTTGAATCTTCTTTTTTTGCATGTTGTCCTTAATTGCTATCAAAAGAATCTCTTTTTTTGTGATACTCTTCCTGAGCTACGATGAATACCATTTAGATCAAGAGGAGATGTTTGAAAGCATTGTACCTCAACATTGTAAGTGGGATGAGCTACTTCATTGTGTGGGTTCGAAAATGGTGGTACAGGTAGTTGAATGAGAGTGGATATTTTAGATGGATGTGGTTGGTTTTGTGGTTGTGGTGGAGGTGAATGGCAGGGATAACATGGAGTTGGGTATGGAGGATATTAAGGAAAATATTGATGATATTATGGATGGCTCCCGTAAGTTCCTCACCAACTATGTTGCAAAGATTGGTTTTGGGGTTGAGATGGCTAAGTTTGCCAAGGAAAGGGTGTGTTCAAATTACTTTGTGGTGGATGTGCATAAGATTGAAACTGTGAATTAGCTCTTGCATCATATCAAGTTGAATAGGCTGCCATGGTCCTCTTGGAGCTACATAACATAGTTGCATTGGAAATTGACTCGCTCCATTGTCCTCTTGGTAAACTTCCTTCAACCTTTGTAATGAGGGGAAATATTTAATAGCATGTGATTCTGCATGGACAACAAAAATATCAACATCTTCTTTTTCCTTATCTTGCATTCTTAACATTTCTCCTTGTTTGGTTAGATTACTAAGAATTTATTTTTTAAAGTCATCAAACAAATTTCCAAGTTTAGCTTGACTTATTGATCTTGTTGCTAATTTACTTACTCTTGCCCTTCCTCTTGATATGTGTTTGCATGTTTAAAACATTTCTTCAAATGATAATTGGTATACATCACCTCTACTCATGAGATCAAGAATATCAATCTACTTATATCTAATTGTTCTAATTAAGAGAGTTTTTAGTGTGTCAGATCCTAAATGATGTTACTTTCCCCTCTTAATATCGTACATGAACCTCTTTATTAAATACTCAAGGTTGCCATCATCTTTTTGATTCATTCTAAATATTATTTCTTTAAGATCATGATCTTTATATTTTTCTAGAAATATCTTTTGCATATCAACCATGATCTTATTGAATTAGTCCCTAAATTCATGATCCATTTAAGAGCTCTATGTTGGACGGATAAATCGATCTTGTAGACAACATCGATCTCCCTAGTATCAAAAGATAGTCTAACAACAAGCAGGACAAACAAATCTATCTTTCTCTAAACATATGCGATTCATAAATAAAAACTACAGAGGTGTTTAGACCCTACCTTAATTCCAACACTAGTTTGTGGCAGCCATCCTTTAACCGTTCGAAAGAGGTTCCTTTTGAGAATCTGCAATCACAAACAAGCAAACATCAAATAGCACCTGCATAGCTAATATCATAAGTCATGTCCATTATGGTGATCAAGGAATCCATAAAATAAACCATAAAACAACAGCTTATTGAGAAAATCAAACTTATTTGTATTAACTTTGAAGTAGAAGAACCTTACAACCTTTTCAGCCTTGATGTTGAACAAGCTCTTCCCAGGGTCCGAAACAGGAATCTTCTTTACTTTGACAAGCCTTACACTCTTCCAAATGAGATCAAAGAGGTATGAAACCTCTCCTTATAAAAGCTCAAATAAGAAGACTAAGTTCCAGTAGCATTTCACCTCAAAAATATTCAGCTTTCAACCCCCTAAGTAACCAACCCAATGCTTCATTTTATAGTGTAGAGGAAGGAGGTTACAGGTCCACCTATGAAGGGATAGAGTCCTCCTTCAAAAGGATAAGCTCCTCACATCAAGGGGTTAGCTCCTTAAGGTATGGGATGCATGAACCTTAAGGGAACGAACTTGCCACCTCAAGATTCCTTCTAGAAGCTTCTAGAAATGACTCAAAGTGAGTTTTTAAGAATATACTTGTGCCTTTTTAACTTTTACAGGGGTCTGCACCCATAACACAAAGATAGAGCGATCAAGTGCACAGGAGACATGACCATTGGGTGCGGGACTGTAGGTAATGCTAAGAGAAAGTGCAGAACCAGAGTTTTAGAAACGTTTGAGGGCTTTCTCTCATTTTCAAGGCTTGATATGAAGAACTGAGGCTTAAGACTTACAAAGGAGGAAAGTATGAGTGGTAATGGACTCACACAGAATGCAGAATATCAAGGTGACAATTTTTTGTGCAACAGATTGCCCCCTAAAGTGTGAAGTCTGTAATAGATGAAGATATAGTTTGTCATCTATGAATAGTGGAGTACTTTATCATTTCAAGGATCATCCTGTGGACACCCCAGTCAGAACCTGTAAAAACATTCAATACAAAATATATATATGTGAACATATCATCGCTGAGGTAGGCATTCCCATACTCAGATTAAAACTGACTAGAACACTGACTAAACTATTCTGATACATGAATGATTTTGTAATACATCAAGAGTGTAGACATATGTAGACACAGTATGGACACAACCATCTGTTTATGAATAGTCCACTGTACAATGAATAACAAAATTCCTAGTAGCCTGGATGGTAGAAACTAGATCTAGGGTCTTGATTTCTTCTTCCCGAACTAGTACGATTCTATCCATGTGAATGAATGTGTCGATGTCGAACATGGTAGAAACCACTTGATTACCAGTCATTGATGTGAACTGTTAAAAAGTGTGAGAGAAACCACCAGTAATGTCAATGGCTCTCAAAGTACTCAGTACAATCCATGAAATGTGAAAAAATGGGCTGATGTTGAACATGTCATAGAATCCTTTGATCGAAGGTCAATGACGCAACCTATCGTCGAAGGAGAGAAATCTGCCATTAGGGCATGCAGATTCCAAGGTATTGATAATTTCTAGATCATCTTTCTAGATAATGAGCTGAAGTCAATAGAAAGTGATTTGTTGTAGGCAAGCCCACAACACAAAATCATAGATCAAGTTTTAAAGAAATATATTGGCAAGGACTGACTTAGGGATGGTCAAAATGGATGACATATATTTTTGCAAATGAATGGTTTGTTTGAACTGACCTCTTGAACACATAACAACACTGCAGATGGTTTGGTGACAATTGACCTAAAGCTAATACCCAGAAACCGACTGAAGACTTTCAACATGGTTTGATTAACTATTAGGCAAAGGATTTCCCAACCCAGGTGAACAAAAAGTGTCGTGTTCAAGAGTGGTTAATTGCTTTTGTAAAACACAAAGTGTAACAAACAACTACATTTGTCTCTCTTTTCCCCCACCATTTCTGGCAAGTACCTCTTTATGTTTGACAAGCTTGAGGAGGATAACATTTGCTTGTTTATAAGCTCAACCTTCGGATGAGTCCAACTTAGTTTAAAATTCGAACCCTAAGAAGGAGTGGTCCGTCCCTGTTTAAATTGAACAAGTCCTTTACTGTTAAATTTTAACGAGTCCAATATAGGAAAAACTTGGTGTTTTTCAATTTTAGGGAGTCAGAAGAAAAAATTAAGAAAACTCCATGGGTGTCCTTTTCATAAATTTGTGTCCCCCATGCTCGAAAAAGTATAAAATAATGCTTGAGAGAACCGCTTGACCATTACGATCAAGGAGTAATTTTCATAATTAGTGGCTCCAATATGAAAAAGTAAAAAAGTGATCGAAGACATGTCGTTTTATAACCAATATTGAACTTGAAACGACAAACGTCCGATGATCTTTTCATGTTTATACGGTCAGAAAAGAGTTGTAACTGGACGGCCTTTTTGATTTTGTTTAACGAGTTTAAAAAGGAAAAAAACTCAGCAATCTTTTCATATTTCACGAGTCAGAAAAGAGCTTAAAGAGTACTCCAATATTTCATTTTTTCATAAATTTTGGAAGAGTCTGAAAAAGTGAGAAAATATGCTCTTTGTTGAAAATGATCAATTTTCCCCCAAAAATCCAATATTCTGCATAAAAACTCAAAACATTACTCATACCTATTTAAGATAAATAAAAATGTATCAAAAAGTTACCTTTTTAAAGTGAAAAATAAATAAATTAAAAATTCATTTATTCAAAAAAGCTTATACAAAGAGCTTTTGTAAATTCATTTTTACCATTTGATTTGAGAGTGAGAAGTGAGAGCTTTTGGGTAAGAAACTTCCTGTGAATATTGCGGAAAATCCGTCTGTTGGAATCGAAAACCTTTAGCTTCGGGTAATCCACATCATCCTTATCTTGCATTCCAACTGCTTACATTTCATTTTTAGGCTTTAAAATTGATTTCTTAAGGAGAATTTGGTTTAGAAAATCACTCGCGGGGGTCTGTAGGTGAAACATGCGGTCCCTGTAGACCTTGACTTTTTTCTAAAAAGAAAAAAGTCA
Organism: Pinus taeda; assembly: GCA_000404065.3. Lineage (NCBI taxonomy): Eukaryota > Viridiplantae > Streptophyta > Pinopsida > Pinales > Pinaceae > Pinus > Pinus taeda. Next base: position 82,766 of record APFE030128837.1, on the reverse strand, counting down.
TGGGTCTGCATCTATTGCTTACGACGAGTGTGGACCTACGCATTGTCTCTAACTAGCGGGTGCAGACTCTGCAAAATGGATTTAAAAATTCAATTTTTTCTATTTCCGCCAAAATTTTTTCTAACTAAACTATTCTAATATGTCGTTTTTGCATTATAGGACATACAAAATGCTTGTTTGGCGGGAATGCGAGCATGAGGATGTGGACCTTGCCGCAATAAATCATCCACCCATAATACGGGTATTGAAAGCATGCAGAGTGTTTAAATTCTAGGCCATAGCAGGCATGAGGGCCCAAGTAGACTTCTTGTAATGGCTGGTAGACAGGTGGAACATACAGGACAAGTGTTTCATGATTGGTTGCCACTGGCTCGAAATTGAGCTAGAGGACATATATTTCTTGACTGGTTTGCCCAAGAGAGGTGAACGATTATCCATTTTCAAGGCTAGGCCAGGTGGCCAGTCTATCGCTAGTCTCTGATTGAAGTTTTGGAATGATCAAACAAAGGACAAACGAATTGATATTAAAACTATCGAACATCCTGAACTTAAGGTTATTGCATTCACTGCCACCGTAGTATGCGGGAATGCAACATTGCATGTAGCTACCAGATCCCAGATGCAAATGGCAATAGAATGTTATCGAGGTACCATCTTCAACTGGTGCGAGGCTGTGTTGGCGAATGTAAAAGGCAAACTAACTAGAGCAAAGAATGGACAACTAAAAAACTTTGGATATGGTTTCCTCATTGTGAGTTTTGGTCTAGAGAGGGTTCCTGTGTTGGTCCCACAACAACTTTCAGTTGGGGCTGGTCTTCCTCAAGAGCCTAAGATAATGCATTGGGTTGCAGTGATGGCCCATCATCCTGAGGAGGGGTCAGAGGTTGTTCGATTTCCGCCTGAGTATTTTCATTGGTTGCGGAACCAACATTTTTTGATTCAAGATTTTCCATATGCTGGGATGGGTTATCGCGATGACCTAGACATGATTCTTCCACCAGGAGAGCAGTGGGATGATTAAGGTAAAACCATTTTCAATAATTTCAAAGTTTTAACTAGTTTTTTTGTTTTTTAAATCGTCCCAAACTAAAAATAAAAAGTTTTAAATGCAGATGTGGGTCCATGACGACCAGCCTCTCTCCAGCCTTATGAGAGGAGACACCCAGCTGCAGCAGTACTAGCCTGACAAGACCAATCTATAGAGATCCTGACCGATTTGGAGGATCATCTAGAGCGTTTGATAGAAGATATTCCAAAGACTGGCATAGATGATATCCCACTTAGGTTACAACGATATGTGATTGGGGTCCCAGGACCTTTTAGGAGGTTCCTTTGTAAGGTGGCCCGAGCAGTGGTTTCTTATCATGATCATCACCAGGGATAGGATGATCGCTTTTGTAGACTCACGCGACATTTTTGTCTTTTTGTACTATCATTTTGCCGATCATAAGGTGTTTTCAACCTGTGATCGAAGACGATGTATATTTTAACACACTTCTATGCTATGATATATCACTATTACTGGCTATCTTGTATAACATGTTATTGAATTTGTTTTAAATTTACTGTTTTGATTATTGCAAATGTCTATTTATCATACGAGAAGCAACTGCATCTGCTAATGTATTTAAATGTCTTGGAATATGCTAATATTCAATGTAATCAAATTCACGTTCCAAGAGATGAACTCTCAAAAATAATCTTATTAACACTGGATTTCTAATGGCATAAAGCCTGTTAAGCTGTCATACAACGAGTTTAGAATCTAACCTAACAATCAAACTTTGAATCCCAAATGAGATGGATTCAGATAATAACTCAATCACTGCACTATACTCTGTAATGTTATTCATTGTTTGACCGAGGCTTACCCCATGTATAGATACTAACTCATCAGAGGGTGAATAGATAAACCAAGCTGTGGAAGAAATGTTCCATGTACTACGACAAGCACCATCAACAAAACCAATGTATGTTTGAAGATAAATCGACATCTGTAATATCAAGAGTAAAATCAAGATAAGCAGGAATAATGATAAAAGAACTCTCTAAACTAGGCACACTTTCCTACTCTAAAACACACTAGCTATAGAGAAACTAATCTAACAAAAATCTCCACACCAAAATTCAAGCATAATATCTCTTCAGATAAAGCCCATTTTTGGGTTTACCCAAAGAGACACCGTCAAAATATACTAATTCATAGGCCCATTTTGCCAGCTTTTACTTAACAATATAAGGACCATGCCACATAGGTACAAATTTTCCAGCCCCTAGCTTATCGTTTGCTTGATCGTATAGTAAAACTAGGTCTCCTTCGGAAAAATTACGAGTTGTAACATTTTGGTCATACTGAGCTTTTGTTCGTTTCACATGAGCCTCGATTGCTAATGCAACATTGTGTCAATTCTCATCTAGGTGAGCTAAGTACAAAAAACGTTTCTCCTCTTCAGAAGTGGCTGGGAGTAATTCAATGGCTAATTGTAATGTCGGAATTTCACATTTAGTGGGTAACACTACTTCCAAACCGTAGACCAATTGAAAAGGAGTGAAACCAATTGATATTTTTACTGAGGTTCGATATGCCCAAAGTACTGAAAATAATATGTTATGCCAATTTGACCTATGAATACCAATGATTTGTTGGATCATAGTGACTAGAAATCTATTGATAGATTCAACCAGACCATTAGCTTGTGGGTAATATGGAGTAGAACTATCGTGACGCAGGCCAAGTTGATCTGTCAGTTCAATCATTATGATGTTTCGAAAATGACTTCAGTGATCAGTAATAATAGCTTGAGGAACACTGAATCTAGCAATGATATGATTAAAAATGAAAGTTGCAGCAGTTTTGCCGTCTGCCGAAAATGTAGGCATCGCCTCGGCCCACTTAGTAAAATAATACACCGCTAGGATGATATACGCATGCCCCCCGGCCGAGTGAGGGTTACATGTAATAAAGTGGATACCCCACTTTGTGAAAGGGCCAACGACAATTATAGGGTGGAGAGGAGCGAGTGGAGCACACATCTTACAATAAAAAATTTGACAATTGTGGCATTTCCGGACTGCATAGATACAATCTTTGAATAAGAATGGCCAGAAATAACCAGCACACAATATCTTTTGGACTGTGGCATACCCAGACATATGACTGCCACATGCTCCAGAGTGATAGTCATTGAGAACCTTTTCAGCTTCTTCATGAGTTATATAATGTCGGAAAACAGAATCTGTCCCTTGATGATAGAGTGTATCACCAATAATATTGTATTGTTGGGATTGGAAATGTATTTTCCGTCACCGAAATCATGAGATTTTAGGCCAAAAAGATTGGGTTTGAAGATAAACAATAATATCTCCATACCATGGATCAAGAGTACTGATAAGAAACAAGGATTCATCCACAATGGGCTCTTCTGCCACATCTTTAGTATTAGTACGCGGGAAATCACACATCCGTTCCGCAAAAACCAAAGATTTCTTTGCCTTGGATTTTTCAAATTCCAAGTCAAATTCCTGCAGGATAACTATCGATTTGGAATACTTGCCCCCTAGCAATTGTTTGATCAAAATATACATCATAGGTTACAGTTAGAAATTATCGTGGTTTTGCATAAAAAGATGTAGTGACAAAATCTTTGGACAACTTGAACGGCTGCCAAGGCCAATTTCTCCACATGCGAATATTTAATCTCGGTCGGATGCAGAGTTTGACTAAGACAGTAAATCACATGTTCATTGTTGAATTCATCTTCCTGAACTAAAACCATCCCAATGGTGAAATGAGAAGCAGCGAGGTACAAAAAGTAATCCTGGTTGTAATTGGGAGGATGTAGTAACAACGCATGCGTTAACGCATGTTTAAGTGCATCAAAATATTTGTTAGCTATCTCATCCCAAAAGAATGGAGTATTTTGTTTCAACAAACTAGTAAAACCTTTCATTATCTCGGTGTAGTTAGGAATGAAACGACGTAAAAAGTTTGCTTGCCCTTGCAAACTTTGGAGTTGGCGAAGAGTCGAAGGAGGAGGTAATTTGACGATAGCTTCAACCTTCGAGGGATCAACATGAATGCTAGCTTTCGAAATGATAAATCCCAGTAAACGACCCATTTCTACACAGAATACACATTTGTGTGGATGCAGCCTAATTTGATAATGCTTACATCTCATAAAGATAGCTCATAAATGAGTGAGATGATCGGCTCTACGTCATGAATGGGCAGGTAAATCATCGAGATAAGGCTGCACAATGTGCTTGATGTCATGAAATGCGTAAGACATAGCCCTTTGAAAAGTTGCTTCAACGTTCTTCAATCCAAAAGGTAATTTGCAATAAGAAAATGTCCCCCATGGACAAATGAAAGTTGATTTAGGTTGATCAGCAGGGAGTATGTTGATTTGATTGTAACCGAAAAAACCATCCATAAAGGAGAAAATTTCACTACCAGCACAATCATCAATAATTTGATCGATATAGGGGGTTGGATAATTGTCCTTATGACAAGCTCGATTAATATCCATATAGTTCATGCATATTCTTATCGTTCCTTGCTTTTTGTTAACAGGAACAATATCCGATACCCAATCTATTAAAGGAATTGGATAAATGAAACCTGCACGAAGTAATTTCTCAACTTCAACTTTAATAGCAACGACTTTTCTCAGATGCATCTGACGCGAACATTACTGGATAGGTTTAGCATCCGAGTAAGTTTTAATTTGATGGACAACAATTGATGGATCAATTCCTGGTATTTCTTCATATGACCAGGCAAATACGTTGCAAAATTCTTGGAATAGGGCTTTATAAGTTTGGATTTCATCGTCCATATAGGAAGCACCTATATGAATGTTTTCAATAATTCCGAGTTTAACTGAAATGTCAATAGGAACCGTTGGAGATATTCCCCAAATTTAACTCAGATTCAGGATGTTGCAATAGATTTTGTGGTTCTTTGACATAGTCAATAGTAAAAATAGATGAAAAATCATTTTGAAAATGATCAAGCTCAGGTAAAAACGAAGATTGATGATGAAGATCTTCCCATGGTAAATCATCAACAGAAAAAAGTTCACGAATCTGCTCATCAATATGAGCATGATTAGAAAATGTTGTTGAAGCTGAGGTTGATATTGAAAGTGATTCCCCATGGACCACATTCATTGGATCAGTTTCGGTTGAACAAGAGTCATAAAATGATTGTACAGCCTGATATGCAATTTCAAAGGGACTCAAAGGCATCGCGTTACCAAATGAATCCATATTGGAATCGGAAGGTATGATCCAAGGATCATCAAAAGCAATAGTGTTCGATGAAATCGTATGAGTAGTTGCAATAGAAGGCGATACGTTAGGATGAGGGAAGGAAAAAGTTCCTAGTAAACCAAAATCTTTAATCAAACCTACCTCAACATCCTTGTAAGGGATAGTTGTTTTACCAACATGATGAATACTATCTGAAGAGGTTGGGTTGGATGAAAAATAAGTTAGCTGGTCTATTGTGATGATATTTCCGTTATGAGGAAACTTGATAAAATGAAAGACTGATGAAACAACAACAGTGATAGCGTAAGACCAACTGGAACCCAAGAGAAGGTTGTGATCTAGAGGGGCATCAACCACTTCCACATCTAGATTTACACTTTTACCTTCGACCCCTATAGGTAAATCCTGCAAAATGCCAAAAGGATGGAACCCTCAGCCATCAAAAGCCTTTAGAATCGTCGGAGACTAATTAAGTGTGGGAGAACCAAGTGATCTCCAACACTGGATCGAAATAATACACGTAGAAGCTCCCTCATCAATCATAGTCTGAAAGCAAGGTCCGTTTTTTACTAACACTGGAATCTAGAAAGCCATTTGATGAGATAGGCGAGGTGTACTATTCTCTAAATCAAATATTATTAGGTTCAAATCTTGAATATCAACAACTCCTATAGCAGACAATAGTAATTTACGCTGTGCTAGGCATGATTGCAACACTTCCAAAGCCGACATTGTTGAAGGGGAAATAGCTAAGTCTTCAATAATGTTATAATTCTGAGCAGCACTCGCATGTGGATTGAAAGATGATTTTCGAACTATACCTTTAGCAGGCAGTTTGATTACTAAGTGAGGGTTAGGTTTCTCTATCTGTAGTGGATCAGAACCAGGAGGAGTTGTCGTTGATGGGTTTGAATTAGAAGATTTTGCTTCTTTACCACCAACATGATTTTTACTACCATAATCTTGCGATCGCGTCACAATCCTGACATGAGACATCATGATAATGGGTTCTTCTGAGGCATTTGAGGAAAAACCAATCATCTTACTATCTTGATTAGGAAAAGGATCCTTCAAGAGAGCAGGCATTTGAGAACCTTTGACGATTTTCAAAACCTCTGCTCGATGTGGGCAGTCTTTAATAAAATGATCCTCATCACAAATGAGACAAGGATAGTGAGGTTTATGTTTCTCATCAGTAGATTCATTTTTATATGTTTTCTCTTTTGAGTTTTGTTTGTTTTTCTTTTTCCCCTTCTTTTTACCACCAGATTTTGTTTTGGCCGTAGATGATTCTACGACATGGATATCCGCAGGAATTTCAATGGAAGAGTCTCTTGTCAGGGAATCTGGTAAAGTTATAATAGGAGAAGAATTATTTGAAGATTTTTTCTTGCTTTTAGTACTAACTGAACCAATCATACCATCAGTGGCATGAGACCCTGAAGGAGCTGCCGTTATTTGTCCATGTTTCAGAAGATCGAGGATTTTTCATGTAAAGTACCTGAGTGCATATAGACGAGGTCAAGGTACTAAGCCTGAGCAATTACTTGCTCTTTAGTATCAATTCTTGCCTTAGCTACATCTTCAGTGATTTTAGGTAACAATGATTTTACAAAGCATTCCACTAAAATTTGATCCGGAATGACAACTTTCACCAAACACCATCTACGCTGCCATTCATGAATATGATCAAAAATATATGTGGACGTCGATTGTTTTAAAGAAGTTAACAATTCCGTGCCATTTTCGTATCTGTCAGGAAATTGAAAATGAGTTAAGAAAGAAGTGGATAACTAGCTAAAATTATAAAAAGAGCCTTGTGGTAACTCAATGTACCATTTGGTAGCAAGACCAATTAGAGTTTGTTGAAAAAGAAGTAAGCGAATTGAATCATCAATGATGGAATTAGATGCACACCAGAGGTGATAAGTCATCACATGATTTGACGGATCTTCTCTTGACTTACCCTCGAACTTCAGGATATCACTGTTCAACTTATTAGGCATTGGCGGCCAATACAAAAGATAATAAATTAGATCAAAAATCAGGTAAATCCAAAGTTGCAATAAATGGCAACTAACAGTTAGGGTCGTGAAAACTTTGGGTAACAAGACCAGCCCCAGGACGAGGATATCCAAGATAACCTGTAATTGGATTTGCATTAGGAATATTATGATCTTGTGGGAAACCAGGATTAACCAGACTAAAATGGGGTTGCTGAGGCTGTTGATAAGTATAGCCAGGGTACGGTTGATACTGATAGACTAGGTTTTGTACAGTAGGACTGAATTGATACTGTTCTTGGTACGGTTGATAAGTGAATTGTGATTGACTTGTGACAACCGTACTTGCACCAGCTTGTCTTGCAAGCATCTGGGCCGAAGTCTGAACTGTAGGACCTGACTGTGGTAAAGAGGTTTGAGGAGTTTGCACTGAAATAGGAACAGTAGAAACTGGAGCTACCGATACTCCAGAAATGGGTGTGGATTGAACAAAGGCTGCAGTATTTGCAACAGTAGTTTGAGGCGGAGTCCGAGGTGAACTAGGCCCAGACTACTGAATTGAACTAGGTGCAGAAGTTTGAATAGTAGGCTAGACAGGTTGCTGGGTTGGACCGACAACCAAAGGTTTTCCAGGTTGACTTGATAACTGCACATTAGGTTGCATGGTATTTTGAATTTGAGATGGATCCCACATCATATTCATTCCGGGGTATGGACCCATAAAAGGTTGTACATATGGAGGACCATAACCAGGTTGAGCATAGGGCTGATAATTAAGCGGCACATTTCCAGCTCCTTGTACAAATGGTTGACTAGAAGGTAGTTGGAAACCTTGAGGCATGTACTGAAACTGGGGTTGACCTTGAGGTATATATTGAAACTGGGGTTGGCCTTGAGGCATGTACTGAGTTTGGGGTTGACCTTGAGGTATGTACTGTCCCGAAGCTATGTACTGTCCTTCAGGTTGCCCCCCAGGCAGTAACTCACTACCTTGAGGTTGCCCCCCAGGCAGTAATTGACTACTTTGAGGTTGCCCCCAAGTGGTAACTGACTACCTTGAGGTTGCCTTCCAGGTGGTAACTGACTACCTTGGGGTTGCCCCTAGGCGGTAACTGACTACCTTGAGGTTGTGGATTTGGAATACTACCAGACATCACAAGAATTTCTTCTGCGCTTGACAGTTGAGTTCCATTATTAACAGTTGATATCTCATGTCTGATGGGTTGAGGAGATGCTCCTGAAAAAGTACCAGTGAGTGACTGGTACCCCGAAGGAACAAAAGGACCACCATATAAAAATGTTTCTGGTGTTTGGGAAAACATAGATGATTGTCTCGACATATTCAATGGAGGATAATAGCCTCTGGGTGTTGGATGAAAAGGAATTCGAGGTGGTGAAAAAATAAGGCCTAAGTTTTCTAAAAAATTTGCCAATGATACGTACCAAGCGTCACTCCTAAAAGAATTGTAGAAAATTGATCACGCTCCTTGAGTTCTAAAGTTGGTTGATTTTTAGGAAGAATTATGTCTTCGTCCGGACTAACAAGTTATTCAATAGAAATGAGGCCAGAAGGAATATTTTGGGTACTGATATTTCCTACCCTGGGTGAACCAGGACCACTAGAAGTTGGAGAAGCAAATCCTGAAGATGAAGTAGGAGCAGGTTTAGTTTCAAGCTCAAAAATTTCAGGTTCTTCAGCTAATTCACTAGTAGGAGAAATACTACCAATAACTCCAAAAAGTGAAATTGGCTCAGAAATATGCTCTGTTGTCTATACTTGATAGTTAGGATGAACAATTAAGGATGACTCTCCAGCTTCTGGTGACCCAACTCTACTATCACTAGGTGATACAAGAGCTCGTAGCCCTTCAAGTTGGCTCAGTGAATACTCAGGAGGTTGCCCTTGAAGCCTACGAGATTGTCTCGGTAATTCAACCACGATTAAATATTTAATTACTCACACACAAACAAAGAAAAATTTCAGTAAATCCTCCTAAAGTCTCTAGAGAAACAAACAATTGAATCACATGCCTAAGAAATCTAAGATTTCAAGCCACACACAAACAATAACTTCCCGTACTAAAAACACTAGTTGGTGATGAAATCCAACGTCGTAGAATTTTAATACAGAAAGGGCGGTTGGAACAGTTACCCCGACAACCTACTTAATGAAACAGATTGGCACAAGTTTTTTCACAAAACCATCTCGAGTGAAGAGAACCCCCAGAGAGTCCAAGTGAGTCTAGTCGACATCTGCTCCAGGTACAGTGAGACCCGTCCTTCACTGTCACCTTAGGAAATAATCTTAAGTTTATGGACACTAAGGTTACTAACAACAACAAATACAACTAGGGGAACAATCTACGATCCGATCTATGCGCAAGGGTAGAGTAACAAAGCTCAATCCCCTTGAAGGCTCCTCGAAATTATCAATTCAAGGTTTACCAAAAAGTGACCCCAGGCTCCTCAACAATGGTTAATTCGAGGTTTACCGTTTATAATACGCGCAAATCTTCTATCTTTCCCAATGAAACAGACTTGATTGTCTCAAAGGTTCAGACATGATCTCGTGATTGAATCCTTTAAGATGAGCTTCCTAGAATGTATCAATTACAATTTGATTTATTTCCTACTACAAGATATAGCTACTTGTTTGTTTTAACTATCTTGGAGAGTTAATTACTCCCTACTCCAAGATACTAGCCTAAGCAATATTGGTGATAAGAGCCCTAGAAATAAAAAGATTACTAGATCAATTTTAATTAAGTGTTACTTTTATGGGTTGTTCCTTAAGTCAATAGGTATGGATATGAAACTTTGATGGTGTGAAGACTCGACTCCAAAAAAACTAAAAAATGCACCTAAAATGATAAACAATTCATTTTCCTTTCAATGAATTTCTAGCTAAAAGAAAGAGTTGGAGAATGCAATTCTTTGAGAAAGAAATATTTCTTTCAACATGTAAATGAAAAGAAAATCTTTTGTCATTTTCAATAAAAAATCAAAATGAGACTACTAATTATGCTCACAATAAATCCCTTTCCTTTTCAAATCTTGAAACTATAGAAACAATTTCTTTCAAAAGAGATCCTACAAGTTTTAAAAAGCAATCAAAACTACAAAATCTAATCTTGAGATCTAAAAACTTCTAAAAACCTAATTAAATAGAAGCTTCAATTCTTTTTGATGATGTTTTACTTAGTTTTTCAGTAAACTAAGGATTCATTCGTTCAGAACAAGAAATTAATAAAAAAACATCCAGATATGTTTTCTTTTATAAAAATGAAATTCAAAACTTATAACCAAGTTTTTTCAAAGATTTGTAAAGAGAAAACGAAACCTATTTCTCACAAAGGACAAATTTCACAACCTAGTCATACGCATCAATAAGACAAAAGACACCAGGGTAATCTAAGGTTTCTCAGGCTTTTGATCTTTGAGTCACTACAGAGACCAAGTGAAAACCACTCTAGGCATGCAAAACTTCTAGAGAATCATCTAAAACAAAAATACCATTGGAACTTCCTCACAAGATATTTTTGACTGAACACATGTAGATTTGGGTAGACACTAAAAGTCATAAATAAAACCTAAACTTAACTGGAAGTAAACATTTATTTTTTTAAATTTCATAGGGTTCACAGGCTTCCAGAAGAACCAGATGCGGTACCGCTCTGTGTACTAAAGGAGAAGTGTGGAGATGCCCGCACTGTCTGTAAATAGAAAGTGCGGTCCCCTGAAAACTTTGAAAATAACAAAAAATAATCCAGATTCTAAAAGCTACCCAATCCAACACACATCAAGGAAAAACCAGAAACAAGAACAAGTTTCTCAAGTCAAAGACAAAGGAAAATCAAAAACCAAATTCAGTTCCCCAGCGGAGTCGGCAATTTGTTGGCTGGATAAATCGATCTTGTGGACAAGACCAATCTCCCTAGTATTAGAAGATAGTCTAGCAACAAGCAGGATAAACAAATCTATCTTTCTCTAAACATATGCAATTCATGAATAAAAACTGTAGAGGTGTTTAGACCCTACCTTAAGTCCAATGCTAGTTTGTGGCAGCCATCCTTTAACCGTTCGAAAGAGTTTCCTTTTGAGAATCTGCAATCACAAACAAGCAAACATCAAATAGCACTTGCATAGCTAATATCATAAATCATGTCCATTATGGTGATCAAGGAATCCATAAAATAAACCATAAAACAACAACTTATTGAGAAAAACAATCTTATTTGTATTAACTTTGAAGTAGAAGAACCTTACAACCTTTTCAGCTTTGATGTTGAACAAGCTCTTCCCAGGGTCCGAAACATGGATCTCTTTTACTTTGACAAGCCTTACACTCTTCCAAATTAGATCAAATAGGTATGTAATCTCTCCTCATAAAAGCTCAAATAAGAAGACTAAGTTCTAGCAACATTTCACCTAAAAAATATTCAGCTTTCAACCCCCCAAGTAACCAACCCAATGCTTCATTTTATAGTGCAGAGGAAGGAGGTTACAAGTCCACCTAAGAAGGGATAGAGTCCTCCTTCAAAGGGATAAGCTCCTCACATCAAGGGGTTAGCTCCTTAAGGTATGAGATGCATGAACCTTAAGGGAGTGAACTTGCCACCTCAAGATTCCTTCTAGAAGCTTCTAGAAATGACTCAAAGTGAGTTTTTAAGAATATACTTGTGCCTTTTTAACTTTTACAGGGGTCCGAACCCATAACACAAAGATAGAGTGGTCAGGTGCGTAGGAGACATGACCATTAGGTGCAGGACCGCATGTAATACTAAGAGAAAGTGTGGAACCAGAGTTTTAGAGACTTTTGAGGGCTTTCTCTCATTTTCAAGGCTTGATATGAAGAACTGAAGCTTAAGACTTGCAAAGGAGGAAAGTATGAGTGGTAATGGACTCACACAGATTGCAGAAGGTCAAGGTGACAATTTTTTGTGCAACACTCTATCCTTCAATGTTGCTTGAAATAATATCAACCTTTGAGTGTTTAGTAAGTAACCATAAAATCTATAAAGTATTTAAAATTCAAAGAGAAAGGTTTCTAGATCCTTTTACCTAATACAATGGAAGTTTGGAAGGAAAGATGGAGGGATGTTCTTCATATACTCATTGAGATCAGTATCTTGAATGAGAAATCCAAGAGGATCTTCCTCATCATCATCAATTCCATCCATTTCTTCTTCCTTCTCTTCTGCGTCTTCTTCTACGTGCAAAAGTGAAGGGTGATGTGACTCTTATCATACCACAAGATCAAATGTGGGGGGGGGGGGGGTGTTAGTGTTGGGGAAGTATTTTTAATTTTTTTTTATTTTGAATAAGAATGCTAATGCAATTCTATTTTCTATTTTTGAAATGAAATATGCCTAATGCAATTTTTTTTATTTATTTATGCAGAAATTAAAAGAAATGAGCCAAATATTAAATAAAAAATGCATACTTTGACACCTCCCCGACAACGACGCCAAAAAGTGATGAGCCTTGGTATTGCAACAAGAATGTTGCAACTCCCAAGGATACCAACTTTAATTATCAGCCCAAGGTTTGTACAAACTTAAGAGGTATTGAAACTATATTTGAAACATACAATGTGTCTTTACTTTGCTACCATGATGTAATGGAGTGTATGTACTGAAATTTAATCCTAAACTAATTGTAGAAAATGAAATGCTCGAAATGGAAACCTTAACCTATTCTAAGAAAGAAAGTACAAGGAAATAAAACTATTCTAATTGCATAAAGTAAATATCAAGAACTAAATGTCAAATATTACATTTCAAAGAGTTTAGATCTATTAACAAATTTCATTGAATGTGAAATCAAGAAAATCATCATTGTATTATCCAATGCATAAATCTAACCATTAGCCCAAATTGCTGAAATGTTTTGCATGGGTAAAGAAGCAAGTCCTAAGTGGTATTTAATATTCCCTAATCATTGGTTTAGAGTGTAAGGGTTTTGATTCAACCCTAAGGGAAAATAACCAGGCTTCTTGACCAAATCTGAGCAAATATATACATGTTGGAAGGCTACTATAGGAGATCTTGTAGTTACTACAGGAAACCGCAAATTTGCAATAGGGAGTTATAATTCACCGAATGACCATGAAAACGAAATTCAAATTATATGGGACAAATTTTTTATTGACTAGGATGTTTGAGATCTCCATTCCCAGTGGAATCATGTGAAAAGAACTCTGTTAACCCATGCTAAAAAATAACAGAAAATTAATAGTATAAAATTTAGAAATGTGAGAACTAGTGAGCTGGTAAATCTATCAAATGCCTAACCTAATAAAGTGAAAATTAAATGGGGTAAATTTATTTATTAACTGGAATTGTTTTGTGATCTAATGCAAGTATAAGCATGTCAATTAGAGCTCCTTAGCATGCTCTAAAAAATAGCATATATTTATTGTTATTTGTCACAATAGACTTCCAGAAATCTAAATTTGGGAATAAGCAAACTAATCCAAGTAGCTCAATGATTACTATGACCTTCCAAAGCTGTTACAATGATGAAATTATTCTTGTGATCCAACAAATAACATACTTCAACCATTTAACCCAATCCTACAACAAGAAATCATTAATAGGAAATGCATAAATAGAAAAAAAAACAAGAACAAGAGATGCATGTGAATAAGAAGTGAAAAGAAGAAAAGTAAATGATACAAAAGGGATCTGAGGCTCCTAGGATGTCCAAGCCCAAGGAATCTTAGAATCTTATGAAGGAGGTGAAGATTTAGAAGCTGAAAATGTCACCAATCTTCATTATTTCCATTAATATGATTACATCCCTGCAAAAAGAAAGTGGAGCTGCAAAAATATGAGTTCTCTCCACAAGAAGACTAATAAAAATAAATCACTAGAGGCAAATTTGACTTGGTACTTATAAAAAATGTTTAGGAAGTATTCCCCATGAAAGGAATAAGCTTTCCCCATCAAAATCCCTTAATTAGTGGATCTGGTTCACAATACTAGGAATCTCCATTAAATGACAGAGAACACATTCCTAGATTTTCTCAATCATTGGAGCTCTAGAATCTATGCAATTATTTCAGAATATATTCTTGATTTATTATTTAATATTGATCCTCTTGTAGTATGGACCGAGTCCCTAAATTGTCTCCTCCAAATCTTCATAATCTGCCCAATAGTCTCACAATATTCCACAAAAATAAATAATATTAGGCACAAATATGTAATTATCCATAAAACTTCCTAATGAACATATTAAACTTAAAAATACATTATCTAATGCAAAAATAGACGTTTAATGTGTTGAAGGATGGTTAGATGGGCCTTAATTTATGTCTAATTTAGAGGCCCATCATACCCCCTTGCTAAAAGTGTTGCCCATCCTCTGAGAAACTTAGTGACCTCATTATACCTCATTCATGGCCCTGGTTTCCTCTCTCATGTATCCTCAGTCCTTTCTCTTAGGAATATTGGCTGTAAGTTCTGCAAGGACAAGCACAAAAATATAGTTGTTCTTTCCATGATTTTTCAACATTATTTCAAGAAAAAAACTTAAATTTCCTCTCTGCAAGTGAAATTTGTTGGCATGTAGATCTATTTCATTCATATCCTCTCCCTTGAAACCTTCATTCCATTTTCACTCCATTTTCCAAAACTGTTTGTGCATAGAAAAATCACAGTGTTTCTTGAGACCATTAGCTTGCCTTCTTCCCCTTATTTAAGATGGGTTCTTGAATATTTTTCAGTTTGGCAAGGTCGTCCACATCCATTTCCAACCTCTTGCTACCTTTTTCCACCATTTGGACACCTCTGAAACCTTCAAAATGCCTTTAGATGATAACTAGGACGTCCTGTAGTAATTCCTGTAGTAACAGTGAACCCTGTAGCAGTTTGTTTAAACCTGTTTTGAGCAAAAATGATAATCTGAGTCTAGTGTAGGCCCTCAAATTGACTTCCATGCCTTTCTCCCCTTTCTATAACATCTTTTATGCCTTGGAAAAATAACTAGAAAGAGATTAGAGACCTCTTGGAAAGCCTCTTTTCATGATTGCAATTTGAGTTTTGTTTCAATGGTGAATGCCTTCTTGCAATTTGTTGCCTTCTTCTTCTCTTTTATGGCATAGATGATTTCCTTATGGCCTTGGAGTTCTCTATTTTGATTAGGTCTTTCTTAGGCACTACCATTTTGGGTTTTAGCACAATTTGTTCCTTTCTTCCTTCTTGTAGCAGCGTTCTGCCTTCCCATAGTAGTCATTCCTACTCTTTTAGGGCCTTGTAACTATATGGGAGTGAAGAGAAATGATGTAGAGGGTTTGGAGGATGATGCTAGGGCTCTGAGGGAGTAGTGTAGATTTGCGAAAATGGAGAGGATGTGCTTTGTGTGTTTTTTCAAGAAATTTTTAGGGTGAAACAGAGTGTAGGGTTTGTTCTTGAAAATGTTATTTTTTTTCTTATTAAATTGGATGGATGAATGATGGATAGATAATGGATATGAAGTGGACAGAAGGCTTGGAGTGATTTGGTGACTTGGTCTTTGCATAAATTTCCTCTTTTAACTGTTGTCCCCACTCCTGAAAATCATCATCCTTCCCAATTTGGATTTTCCACATTGCATGAGGGAGGGAGTTAGTTGCAATTAACTAGTTGAGGGCGACCGAGACTGTTGACCCATCCTTAGCTTTATAAAACCTCACCTCTCATGCATTGACAAAAAATTTCTAAATATAATATTCTCAAGAGAATATGCCAAGAATATTTCATACATGTACCTAGCTCATGGTTGTTGGAGAGGGATGCATGTTGTTGCTGAGTTGATAATTGATCCATGCTTCCCTAGAGGTGTTACTTTTCTTTTCTTGCTTCTGAATAGGTATTCATAGATTGTTGATTCTTTGACTGATAAGGTTGTTATGTGCAATTTTATTCCCAGTGTTCAATCTTTTGCTGGTGGGTTGGATGGAATTCTTCCTAAGGAGGGTGTGCCCCCTTTTCAATATTCAGAAATGGCTTCATACTCCTCAAGGTGGCTAGATCAACTGCTGTGTGAGTGAAAAAAGAATTGATGCCGAGTTATTGTAACTGTGCAGACTGCTTACATGAGGACTCCTCTTCTTGTAGGAGTCATTTAATTCCTCTTCGAGACCTCATTGATGCATGTTTGATTAATGGAAAGTCATAGGAGGTATAAGAATAGGGTTAAAATAATCAAGAGGTGGTGTAGGTGGTGGAAATGTTGATTGCAAAGTTTTCTTTTTCTAATTTTTTTCATGTAAGGCAGAGTGGAATTTGAAGATGAATCTTGGTTAGATGGAGTGGATGAGTGATGGAAGTGGTGTTGGGGGACATATATTGACCTTCCCTAAAGAATACATGACCTTTTCACCCCTTTCTCCAATCCGATTACTTCTTGTAGTTTTCTTCATCAATCTTGTAGTATTACAAGATCTTCCTGTAGTAATTTAGGACAACCTCAGTAGTAGACGTTTTGTCCATATCTCCCAAATGGTAGAATGGATGCATTAAAATTTGCTAAAATTGCTTGAGCATGCTACCATCATCAACATGCATCTTCCCATGAAACAACTTTGCAAATGGATGCATGGATATAGAGATAATGTAAAAATGGTTGTAGGTGATGAGGTCAATTTATC
Organism: Pinus taeda; assembly: GCA_000404065.3. NCBI lineage: Eukaryota > Viridiplantae > Streptophyta > Pinopsida > Pinales > Pinaceae > Pinus > Pinus taeda. The sequence goes on along the minus strand of APFE030128837.1, from coordinate 65,855 downwards.
GAAAATTGTCCACTGAAATATGCTGAAATTTCTTGGAAATGTTACTATAATCCATATGCATCTCCCCCCTAAAAGAAATTGGCAAATGGAAAAATGGTTTTCAAGATATGACAAAAATAATTTTTTTCTCTATGTATTTGTGTTTCCTGTAGTGACTACAGGATTTCCTGTAGTATTTCAGGACAACAAGGAAAACGAGTGGTAAAAGTTTGCGAATGATGAGTGGATGGTGGAAATAGAAGAGGCTGATGGATTTGCATGACCTTGGTTCAGTTGGAGCATTTGAGCAAAGGAGGATAAAGTTAAAATTTGACTTCTTTTGACTAGGCTTGTGATCAACTTTTCTTTTGGTGGCTAAGTTTTTTTTGTTGCTTACAGAGGTTGGAAAGCATATGGATTCATGATAGAGAGATACATGGAGCAAATATATATATATATATATTGTTTAGGCCTACTATTCAGCTCAATGAGGTTTTCAACTAGTAGGTCTACCTAGGCGCCTCAAAGGGCATTTTGACCTACCATGTTTTCTTTTTCTCATTTTTTTTCCCAACCCATTGACATCTCATGGAGGTTTTTAATCAATGAGCCAATCTAAGGTGCCTCAAAGGAGGTTTTCACCTGAGATTTTATTTTTTTTCTCTTATTTTTCATTTTTTATTTTATTTTTTCTACCCTACTCTACCCGAAAAACAAAATCTCTTTCAAGAATAAGAATACTTCCAACGAAGGATGTGCACATCAAGATGACAAAGAAATTGATGTGTAGGCTTGAAATGAATTCTTTGAAATGTACTTGAATGCAAGAGACGAAATGCTTTGACTTTGATGATATCAAGCACAATTGAAGAAGATAATATTGGTGCAACTTAGTGACTTCCTGGAACCATATTTCAATATAGTTGTGATTCCCTTGGTCTATTTACCAATTTGGATAATTTTGGATGTCTTCTTCTTCCTGCAATTCATATATTTTTATTTTTGCTGATTATTCTCTTGAACACATAGATGATATGATGGTAAACATAAGGTCACTTTCCCAATATTTGATTCTGATGTCTACTCTTGGTCACGTGCAGCCCATGATTCTTTGGTCTTCTCATTTAAATCTTCTTTTTCTGCATGTTGTCCTTCAATGATATCAAGAGAATCTATTTCTTTTTTAGACTTTTCCTGAGCTAAGATGAATACCATTTAGATCAAGAGGATATGTTTGGAAGTGTTGTACCTCATCATTGTAAGTGGGTTGAGCTACTTCATTGTGGAGGTTCAGAAATGGTGTTACAGGTAGTTGAGTGGGAGTGGATATTTGAGATGGATGCGGTTGGGGTTGTGGTTGTGGTGGAGGTGAATGGTAGGGATAACATGGAGTTAGGTATGGAGGATATCGAGGAAAATATTGAGAATATTGTGGATGGCTCCCATAAGTTCCTTTCCAACCTTGTTTCCAAGATTGGTTTTGGGGTTGGGATGGCCAAGGTTGCCAAGAAAAGGGTGTGTTCCAATTACTTTGAGATGGATATGGATAAGCTTGAAATTATGAATTAGACTCTTGCATCATATCAAGTTGAATAGGCTTCCATGGTCCTCTTGGAGCTGCATAATAGTTGCATTGGAAATTGACTTTCTCCACTATAATCATGGTAAACTTCATTTATCCTTGGTATTGAGGGGAAATATTTAATAGCATGTGATTCTGCATGGACAACATAAATGTCAGAATTTTCTACTTGTTTGGTTAGATTTCTAAGAATTTGTGTTTTAAGGTCATCAAACAAATTTCCAAGTTTAGCTTGACTTACCAATCTTGATGCTGATTTACTTACTCTTGCCCTTCCTCTCGATATGTATTTGAAAGATTCAAAAATTTCTTCAAATTATAATTGGTATACATCACCTCTACTCATGATATCAATATTATCAATCTACTCATCCCTAATTGTTCTAAGTAATATGGGTTTTAGTGTGTCAGATCTTAAATGATGTAATTTTCCCCTCTTAACATTGTACATGAACCTCTCTATTAAATCCTCAAGGCTCTCATCTTATTTTTGATTCATTCTAAATATTACTTATTTAAGATAATGACCTTTATATTTTTCTAGAAATCTTTTTGCATATCATTCCATTATCTTGTTGAATTAGTCGCTAAACCCATGAAACATTTAAGAGATATATCCTTCAATGTTGCTGGAAACAATCTCAACTTTTGAGTGTTTACTGGGTAACCATAAGATCTATAAAGGATTTGAAATTCAAAGAGAAAGGTTTCTGGATCCTCTAACCTCATTCCATGGAAATTTGGAAGGAAAGATGGAAGGATGTTCTTGATATGCACACTGACATCAATATCTTGAATGAGAAATCCAAGAGGATCTTCCTCATCGTTATCATTTCCATGCATTTCTTCTTCCTTATTTGCCACATTTTCTTCTTCTACCTACAGAAATGAATGGTGATGTGGCTCGTACTACACCACGTGATCAAATGGGGGGGGGTTGGTGTTTGAGAAGTGTTTTTAATTATTTTTTGTTTGACTAAGAATACTATTGCAATGTAATTTTCTGTTTTTGAAATGAAATGTTCCTAATGAAAATATTTTGTTTATGCATAAAGTAAAAGAAATGAATAAATTAGGTAAGAAAACAATGAATACTTTGACACTTCCCTAACAAGAACGCCAAAAATTGATGTGCCTCAGTATTGCAACAAGAATGCTGCAACTCCCAAGGCTACCAAGTTTAATTATCAACCCGTGGTTCGTACAAAATTAAGAGGTATCAAAACTATATTGGAAGAATACAATGTGTCCTTCCTTTGCTGTCATGATGTAATGGAGTGTATGTACTAAAATCAAAATCCTAAACTAATTGCAGAAAATGAAGTGCTCGAAATTGAAACCTTAACATATTGCAAGAAAGAAAGTACAAGGAAAGAAACCTATTCTAATTGCATAAATTAAAGATCATGAACTAAATTTCAACCACTACATTTCAAAGAGTTTAAATCCATTAACAAAGTTGATTTGATGTGGCAATAAAAAAAATCATCATTGTATTATCCAATCCATAAATATGTCCATTAGCCCAAATCGCTGAAATGTTTTGCATGTGTAAAGAGGCAAGTCCTAAGTGGCATTTATTCTTCCCTAATCATTGATTTAGAGCCTACAAGTCTTGATTCAACCCTTAGGGATAATAACCAAGATTATTGAGTGAATCTGGGGACATACATACATGTTGGAAGGCTGCTACAGGAGATCTTGTAGTTACTAGAAGAAACTTCTGATTTTCTATAGAGAGATATAATTCACTGAATGACGAATCAACTCAAATCCAAATTGGATGGGAATTTTTTATTTATTTACTAGGATTTCTTAGGTTTCCATTCCTAGTGGAATCACGTGAAAATACCTCTCTAAACCCATGCTAAAAAATAACAAACAATTACTAGTCTAAAATCTAGAAATTTGAGAACGATTGAGCTAGTAAATCTGTCAAATGCCTAACCTAATCAAGTGAAAATGAAATGGGGTAAATTTTGTGATATAATTCAAGTGGAATAAACTTTATTGAAGCTCATTAGCATGCTTTAAAAAATAGCATAAATTTAGTGTTATTTGCCACAAGGGACTTCCAGACATCTAGATTTGGGAATAAGAAAACTAATCCAGGTAGCTCAATGATTACTATGACCATCCAAAGCTATTAAAATTATGAAATGATGCTTTTGATCCTGCAAAATAACTTACTTCAACCATTTAACGCAATCCTACAACAAGAAATCATTAATACTAAATGAAAAAATAGAAAAAAGACAAGAACAAGAGATGCATGTGATTAAGAAGTGAAAAGAAGAAAAGTAAATGATACAAAAGGGATATGAGGCTCCTGGGATGGCAAAGGCCAAGGAAACTCATAGTCTTATGAATGAGGCCAAGATTTAGCAGCTGAACATGTCACCAATATTCATTATTTTTATCAATACAATTACATCCCTGCAGAAAATGAAAGTGGAGTTACGAAAATATGAGTTCTCTCCAAATGAAGACTAATAAAAATCAACCCCTAGAGGAAAATTCAACTTGGTAGTTATACAAAATTATTAGGAAGTATTCCCATGAAAGGATGAATCTTTCCCCACCAAAATCTCTTAATTAGTGGACCTGGTTCAAAATACTAGGAATCTGCACTAAATGATAGGGAACGCATTCATAGATTTTCTCAATCATTGGAGCTCCAGAATCTATACAATTATTTCAAAATATCTTCTTTATTTATTATTTAATATTGATCCTCTTGTAGTAGGGAGCAAGTCCCTAAATTGTTTCCTCCTCCAAATCTTCATAATCTGCCCAACATTCTGACAATATTCCACAAAATAAATAATAGTAGCCATAAATATGCAATTGTCCATAAACCTTCCTAATGAACATGTTAAAGTTCAAAATGCATTATCTAATGCAAAAAGAGAGGTTTAATGTGCTGAAGGATGGTCAGATGGGCCTTAATTTATGTCTAATTTACAGGCCCATTATACCCCCTGATGAAAGTGTTTCTCATATTCTGAGAAACTTAGTGACCTCATTGTTGCCTCATTCATGTCCCTGGTGGCCTCTCTCTTATGCATTCCTCAATCATTTCTCTTAATAATCTTGACTATAAGTTTTGCAAGGACAAGCACAAAAATGTAGTTGTTAATTTCATGATTGTTTAACAGTGTTTCAAACAAAAAACTTAACTTTCTTTTTTTCAAGTGAACTATGTTGGCTTGTAGATCCATTTCATTCATATCCTCTCCCTTGAAACCTTTCTATAAAATCTTTTATGCCTTGAAAAAAACCTAGAAATAGAGTAGAGGCCTCTTGGGAAGCCTCTTTTCATCGCTACAGTTTGAGTTCTATTTTGTTGGTGAATGCCTTCTTGCCTTTTGTTGCCTTCTTCTTCTCTTTTATGGCCTAGATGATTGCCTAATGGCCTTGGGGTTCTCTATTTTGATTAGGTCTCTCTTAGGCACTACCATTTTGGGTTTTAACCAAATTTATTCCTTTCTTCCTTCTTGTATTAGCAATCTGCTTTCCTGTAGAAGTCATTCCTTCTCTTTTAGGGTCTTCTAACAGTATGGGAGTGATTAGAAATTATGTAGAGGGATTGGAGGATGATTCTAGGGTTCAGAGGGAGTGGTGTAGGTTTGTTAAAATGGAGAGGATTTACTTTTTATGATTTTTCATGAAATTTTATGGGTGAGAGAGAGTATAGGGTTTGTTCTTGAAAAATGTTATTTTTTTCTTCTCAAATGGGATAGATGAATGATGGATAGATAGTGGATATGAAGTGGATGGAGGGTTTGGAGTGCTTTGGTGATTTGGCCTTGTAAAAATTTCCTCTTTTAAATGTTGTCCCCACTCCTCAAAATAATCACCCCTCCTAATTTTTCTTTTCCACATTGCATGAATGAGGGAGTTAGTTGTAATTAACTAGTTGAGGGTGTCTGAGTCTGTTGACCCATCCTTAGCTTTATAAAACCTCACCTATCATGCATTGACAACAAATTTCTAACTATAATATGCTCAAGGTAAGAGGTCAATAATATTGCATACCTATACCTATTGATGGTTGTTGGAGAGGCATGCATGTTTCTCCTAAGTTGATGATTAATCCATGCTTCCCTGAAGGTGCTAATTTTCTTTGCTTGCTTCTGCACAGGTCTTCATAGCTCGATGATTCTTTGATTAATAAGGTTGTTGTGTGCAATATTCTTTCCAGTGTTCAATCTTTTGCTGGTGGAGTCGATGGAATTCTTCCTAAGGAGGGTGTGCCCCATTTTTAATCTTCGGAAATGGATTCATGCTGCTCAAGGTGGTTAGATATTCTATTGTGTGAGTGAAAAAAGAATTGATGATGAGTTCTATTGTAACTATGTAGGCTTCTTACAGGAGAAATCCTCTTCATGTAGCCGTAATTTAATTCCTCTTCGAGACCTCATTGATGCATGTGGGATTTATGGAAAGTCATAGGGGGTATAAGGACAAGGGTAAAATCATAAAGAGTGATGTAGGTGGTGGCAAAGTTGATGACAAAGTTTTTTTTTTGGGGTTTTTTTGTGTTCGTTTTTTTCTTCATGTAAGGCAGAGTGGAATTTGAAGATGGATTTTGGTTAGATTTAGTGGATGAGTGATGAAAGTGGTGTTGGGGGTCCTCTATCAACCTTCCCTAAAGAATAAATGACCTTTTGACCCTTTTATCCAATCTGATTGCCTCCTGTAGCTTCTTCTCAGTTGTCCTGTAGTACTACATGATCTTCCTGTAGCAATGCAGGACAACGTCTTGTAGCAGACATGTTTTGTCCTTATCTCCCAAACGGTAGAATGGATTGACCTAAAATGTTCTGAGAATATTTCCATCATCCTTATGCAGCTCCCCATAAAAAAAATCTTGGCTAATGGATGTATGAATCTAGAGAAACGATTAAAATGGTTGTACGCGATGCAGATTGATTTCTAGAAAACTGTGCATTAGTGTTATATACATATTTGGGCACATCAACCCCAAACTTATATGTCAATAAACTAGGGTTCTTCAACCCCTAAAAGATTTATTTCATACCCTAAAAGAACATAGTCATCTGATTACATCATTCCCCAAAAGTCCCACCTGAGGAACCATCCAGAAATGGCCTAAACTAAACCATACTGACTACTCCACTAGCAGGTTGCGATGCATACTAAGTGGTGCACTACCAGGGTGCGATGCATACTAATTAGGCCTTCTATAGGGTGTGATGGGCTAGGATGGACAAATTTCCAAGACAGTTTGCTAGGTGGTTGCTCATGGAATCTTCTAGAAACTTCTCCTATGCCACTTGCCTCTCTGAATTCGCCCAAGGATGAGTAAAAGATCCATGAAATCTCGAAGTGGAACCAATTGGAACAAGTGGAATGACACTAATCAAACCACATGGATGACTCACACCCTTGCACACATCTATAAATGGTTCCGTCATCTAAGAGATCCGGAGGCTGGAAGATTGTGAATTGCAAGGAAGTGTTGATAGTTTGTAATTGAGGAAAGAGCATTGTATTGTTGGTGTGATCCTACGATTTCATGAGGTGAAGAGGGATTGAAGCTGGGAGGATGATGCTGGATAAAACAACTGGGTTATAATTCTCCCTTCTATTAATAAAGTTCTTCAAGTTTTCTTCCATATGATTGTGCAATTGTGAATGTTATGATTTGTGAATGCTATCATTTGTTCATTATATATCTAATTCTGTGATGTTTATGTTGTAATAGATCACAATGCTTTGACGATTCTTTGTTGCTGTACTTGTGCAGGTACTCTCCAAACGCGTTAAGCATGGGGAGGAGTTGCAAGCTCTGTCAAGGGGGAGAGAGATCAAGCAAGGGATTAAGCAGAAGTTCAAGGTTGGTTCCATTAATCTTTCTCTTATCTGTTACACATAGAAGAAATCGTTGAATTGCTTTAAACTGTTGTTTCTAGGGTAGCTGCCAAACCTAGAGGGTTAGTCATTCAACAAGACACTAGTTTTCCTAGAAACAAATTGGCAACTCCAATGGGGAGAACAAATGTTTTTTTGTTGTTATTATTTGTTTTATAAACTATAGATAGAGCCTGAAGTCAGCCAGGTAGCCTTCCAACTGCTCTTGCTCTGCAATTGCATAGTAGATGAATGCTGCTTCAGTCAATCTTTGGTTTAGTTTATGAACTAAAAATTTGACTTACAAGCATTCTAGATGCCCTTTTGGTAGCTCAGTAACCTCTCAAGACATTCCTCTATACTTTGCTCTCTACTGTCCATCAAATCTCAACTTAACTCATTGAAAACAACTACACATCTGAGCCAAAACCCACTTCAGTTGCACTCCGTGAACCACCGCATTGTCTTCCACTGTAACCCAGTATGCATCACACCTCCCAAGTGTAGTAAGTGTGATGCATCTTTGTTTCTGTGAATCCTACTTGCATCACATAGATTAGCCTCCATTAGATTAGGATTAGTGAATTTTTTTGTGTATTTGTTCATCATTTGCAATCCCTTGTCGAAAATTTGTTTAAATCAATTTGTTGCTTTGGTACAAAAAGTGTCATAATCTTCATTTTGTGTCGAAAGGAGAAGTGTCGTGAATTCTTCCTTCCTTTGATAGTTGATTGAACTTTTCTTCGTGTATTTTCTTTGATTTGTTTCTATTTGAAGTGCCGAAAGCATTTTTTTTTGTTCAAAATTGAAAAGTGTCGTGGAGTCTTCCTTTCTCTTTTGAGGAAGAAATTGTCGAAAATGTCTTTTTGAAAGAAATATTTCAGATCTCTGCTGCATTTAGTTTTCCTTTTTGGCATTTTTAACATTAAGGAGAATGAAAACAAATACATGCATTTTCATTTAGCATTTTTTAGTTTGTGTGAGAAAAATGATTTAGAAAAATGCACTAGTGTGTGCTCTTTGCTCTTTGTTTGAAAGAATTGTAATCTTCTTTCCCTAGTAGCTAGGATTTTCATTGCTCAAAATAAACAAAGATTGTTTATCATTGTAGATTACATTTTAGGAATTTCAAGTCTTCATCACGTGGTGAACCATTAAAAGGAAAACTTTAAACAAGATCAACTTTAAAATAAATTTCAATGCACTTAACAATGCTTTGGAACTTAACGCAACACATCTAGAAGTCTAAGCTAGAGACATGTTCTGGTGTCATTAAAACTAGTGGCTATTGTTTTCATTGAAGGTTGGGTGATTCCTCCTCCTTGATACGACAACTTCTAGCACGGACTTGTGCTCCTCGTACCGTCGTGTATATATTGGGAGACCACAATAGGCTTAAATCCTTTATCCATAGGAAGTTGAGTCTGTCGGCTTATTGATCACAATGCACTGAACACAGCATTCGGGAAGACTGACTGCCGTACATAAGTCCTTGGTAATTTCTCCTCAATTTATCACCAAGGTGTATATTGCAGTTTTGTGACTAGTTTGGTAATCCTTCTGTCTATATTTTCCAGAGTAGTCACTTTTGTTCCTTTTTGACTCTTTAAAAGAAAAGGTCCATCTGAGCACTTGTCCTCTCAGGCTCATTAAAATTTGAAGGAGACTAGAGTCATCTTTAGCTTTTTCTCGACTCTTAAAAACTAGAAAAGAAAAGTTGTGTCAAAGCATCATTAAAATTAATTGAATTCGAAATAACATCATTTTCCCCTTAATTTTGAGTTGATCAAGTAATCCACAATTGTGGAAGAAAGTCAATCAAAACCCCGTCGTTCACGTAGACTAGCGAGTCAACCGTCTTTGACTCTAGAAGCGAAGCCAATCCGAACAAAGCGGTCTCATTTAGCTGATTCTAATTCATTTGATTTATTTGAAACTTTGCTCCAGTTACTCTGATTATTTCTAGTACGTCTGCCTTTAGAGAAGAAGTTTCGCAGTTATAAGAGGACATTAGAACTGATCCTAGTGTAACGGTAGACACTTTTGTACCTGAAACAACTCCATCTAGAGTTGATCCAGAACCCATCTCAGTTTAAATCAAGGCTACATTGGAACTAGTAGTTGTTCAAGAGCCTCCCTTTGAGATTGAAGTTCAGTTACCTGAACATCTGGAAGTTGAGTTTCAGAATTCAGAAGGTGTCCCCTCCAGTGTCTGTCATTGCAGAAGCTATACCTTCTTCAGCTCCAGGAATCTTTTACAGACCTGATGGTCTACCTCTTCCATCTGGTCTGATTGATATAGAGGAGATAGTAAAGGATCCTTCATCTAGTACCCTATTAAATTTTGGAACTGGGATTCATTTGTGTCCTTCTACTCCTGAGTTTGGTTCTTTTAATCCTCCTTCGTCACAAGTTCTTATCGAATCGCTAGGAAATCTTTTGGGATAGATCAAACATGTCTGAGCAACTATCGACATCAAGGAATGTGTCATCTGATGCAGCTGTGGTAGAAATTCTTGTTGCCATTCCTACAATGTTTGCTGGTATACCATCTGTTCCGGCTAGTTATCAATCACTAGCTGGAGTGCACTCTGGGGCTACTTCGGCAACATGGTCTGCTCCTATTTATTCATCTAGAGTCCCATATGGTATTTCTTATGTTGAAACTCAACAATTTGATCTTGCATGCCAGTATTAATTTGGGCAAACCAGTCTTCAAAGACCGATATATCCTTTAAACACTGGACTGCCACCGTGTGGAGGGAAGTATGCCTTTTCACTGTTTCCTCCTAGGGAACAACCATATGAGAGTTTCCAACAAAATTAAGGTCAAACTGGAATCACATCTAGTAGTTGGATACCAATACTACCATAACTACCAAGGTTTGTATATCTAATGCAACTGATCCAACATGTGTTGAATATTCCCACTACACCTACTATTATGACCATGTCGCAAGCATAAGCACAACTTTTTGTGTCTCAACCTCAAGTCTCTCAGGTTGCAATACAACAACCACTTGTCTCTATGGCCCAATCGAAACCTTAGGTTAGTGCTTCTTTATCTGGAATGACTCAGGCACAAATGGATATTGTCAATTTGCATCTTGGTCAATCTTCCAGTATTGGGCAAAAACAAATGGTCCAACAACCATGGCTGGCCTAATACCAACAACCACAATTTCAACAAACCCAACCTCAGTTTGGGCTTGGTTTACAAGCTCAAACTGGGCTTGGTCAATACCAAGCCTACCAAGGACCTAAGCAACAAGGCTTTGTAGGTTATGGGCAACCGCATTTTCAAAATGGTTATCAACAACCACACTATACTGGTTATTTTCAACAGCCTTAACGAAGTTACCAACATCAGATACATTATGCTGGTATGCAAAGACCTACTGCTCAAGTGATTCCATCTTATCCTGGTTATGCTTCACCTAACCTGAATCAGCAGTTGCCTTTTGTAGCAACTCTGGAATTACCAGATTTGAACTAGCTAACGAATGATCCAATTACATACGCCCCTTGGTGGCCAACGATTCCTCACAAACTTCCCTCTGATATTCCTAAATTCAATGGAAATCCAGGTGAATATCCATCGAATCACGTAATGACTTTTCATTTTTGGTGCTCATCTAACACCCTGAATCATGATTTGATTAGGCATCGCCTTTTTTAGAGAATGCTCACTAGTCTAGCAGTGAAATGGTATATTGAATTGCCTAGAGCTTCGTTTGATAACTTCAACACCCTTGCCACTACTTTTCTAACACACTTTTAGTTACCCATAAAGTACAAAATGAGAAAAAAAATCCTTACCAACTTTAAACAGACCATGGCCACTCACATATTTGATCATATTCATGAGTGACGGCGTCGTCGTCGAATGGTAAAGACATATGTTCCTAATCAGCTTTTAGCTGAGTGGTTTATTAAGTCCTTATTACCATCTATCATTGAGGACGTGTTGAAAGGAGGAGTTCTCACTCAAGAGCAAGTCATTGCTCGTGCCCAATATTTAGACTTGATCTATAATTAGTCTGGCACACTCTACCACAAAATTCCTGACACTCCTAGACAAGAATTTTCAGTTCCACCTCCTCCTAAATCAAATAAGGATTCTCATACCAGTGACAGTGTGATCAGTGCCTCAAGCACGCAAATCGCAAGGGGTCCATCTGGTAAAGCTCTTGCTGCTTCTAGTCAGAATGCAAATGACAAACCTCTTGCCTCAGAAATTAATGTTGTGTCATTTGACAAGGGAAAAAATCCAAAGCAACTAGGGGGCAAGAAGAAGGGGAAAAATAATAAAAAGAAACAGGGAAATTCAACACCTAAAAAATCATCTGAGAATCCTACTAGGCTAAAGAAACCTCCTCATTTTCCATGTTTGATATGCAACGAGGAGCATTATACAAGGGAATTTCCACATCGATCTGAGGTTTTGAAACTTTTGAAGGCTTCGAAAACCTCAGCGGTGTTGACCAATCCGTTTCCAAACCCAGAAACTAATATGGTTGCTATTGATAATGCTTCCACATCCAAAGTGCTAATGCTATCCATCTTGAAAAAGAAAAATGATGCTTTGGTATCAACAAGGAGTAAAGATTATGGGAATCGATCATTGTCGGACAACCAGGTTACTAATCAGCCTAGTAGGTTGACAATGACTTTGCCAGAAGTTGTTCCACCCATTATTCCTGAATTAACTATAAAGCCACCAAAGGGAGTCATACATAAATTGACATTTAATCCTTGTGCTCGAACTGCTCAGAATTATAATATAGTGGAGAATCTAGCTCAATTGCCATCCACTATGTCAACAGTTGAAGTATTGTAAAATTGTCCCTCCCAAAAGGAGGCTTTATTATCAGCAATAGGTCGGATCGATCCAATGGATTTCAATCTTGTGGCCTTTAATCATAAAGGATATACACCTCAGTTACCGGCCCAACTCGATTTCCTTATACAGGTAAAAGCCCTCAATGAAAATGTTCATCGAACCATCATTGATGAGGGGCCATCTACCTGTATTATGTCAATGAGTTGCTGGAAAAATCCTGGCTCACCACCCTTGTCACGATCACCAACAACATTAAAAGCGTTCGATGGAATAACCTACACTCCATATGGGACCTTAAATAACTTGCAAGTTGAACTAGGGGGAAAGACAGTGGAAATTGAAGTCGAGGTCATTGATAGAAACCTTGATTACAATATTTTACTAGGAAGGCCCTGGATTATGCTATGGCTACCATTGTGTCTACATATTTTAGAAAAACTGCATTTCCCTTCCAAGGTGGAATCACAATTGTTGACCAACTAGCCTTTTTTTCTAACGATTCACAAGCTACTAGAAGCATTCCATTGATCCATGGAAGTTCATAATTGCTTCAAAATGTTGGAGTAGGTCTCCTAAAAGACCCTTCCTTAATGGGTACTTTTTCCCTCTCGCCTCAATCTAGTTTCGCGGAAGTGGCCACAGTGGAAACCTGTTAAACGATCTCTTATACATCATTTGAGTTTAAGAAGAGTTCCGAATATTTTTATAGTGAGGATCATCATGAGGTGTTGTTGCCAAGCCCCATTGAATTTTTGTAGCAATCAACTTTCTGGGCTTGGGTGACAAACCTGAATTAGCACTCGACGAGTGTTTAGGTAGATAGGTATTTAGAATATTGTACCTCTTCTGATCCTTGGTCTCGTATACATTCTACAGATGAAGGGATCATCCAATCAATGATGATAGAAGAGACACCATGGGAAGATTACCACCATTGTTCCCACCTTTGAGATGACGATGAATATTATTCGAACGACCTCAATCATCCTTCAATTTTTGATTTTTTATTAAATTATGTAAACACAGTAGATTCCGAGCCAAATCTGTCCAACATTGAAGAAACTATCGCCATTAATATTTTGACCAAACCTAATATTGTAGAGAATATTCATGTTGGCAAATCCTGTTCTCCATCAGAACTAGAGATTTACTGTGCTCTTTTTCGCAAATTATGAGATGTCTTTGCATGGTCATATGAAGAAATGCCAGGCATTGACTCGAGAATTGTTGAACATGAAATCAAGATGTATCCAAATGTCAAACCGGTATGACAACAAATTTGACCTATCCATCCAAAGAAAGTCGTTGCCATTAAAGCATAGGTTGAAAATTTTTTGCATGTTGGCTTCATTTACCCTGTTCCTCTCACTGATTGGGTATCGAATATTGTTCCTGTGATGAAAAAAGAAGGAGCCATTAGAGTGTGCGTCGATTATAGGGATGTAAATCAAGCATGTCCAAAGGACAACTACCCTACACCCTTTATTGACTAGATTATTGATGAATGTGCCAGATACGAAATATTTTCATTCATGGATGGATTTTCCGGATACAATCAAATCAATATTTGCCCATAGGACCAGTCAAAAACTGCATTTATATGTCCGTGGGGCACATTCGCATATTGTAAATTACCTTTCTGTTTGAAGAACGCATGGGCCACTTTTCAGAGGGCTATGAATTACACCTTCCATGACATCAAACACATCATTCAACCATATCTTGATGATCTGCCAGCTCATTCGCGAAAACAGACTGATCATCTGCAACATTTGAGAGCCATATTTCTACATTGCTGACACTACAAGATATGAATCAATCTGCACAAGTGTGTGTTTTGTGTCGGTTCTGGTCGATTGATTGGTTTTGTAGTTTCTAAGGATGGAATTTGACTCAACCCATTTAAGGTTCAAGCAATCCTTGTCATGTCTCTACCTTCGAATTTGCTTCAGATTCAGAGACTCCAAGGGAAAGCTAACTTTCTGAGGAGGTTCATTCCACATTATGCTAAGCTTGCTAAAGGTTATACATGTCTTTTGAAAAGAGGAGTACCCTTCCACTAGGATCAGGTTGCGCACGATTCCTTTGATGCTTTAAAAGTTTCCCTGATAAAAGCATCAATAATGTATGCTCCTGACTATAAAAAAGACTTCAACCTATATCTTGCCGCTACAGATACAACCATCGCTATGGTTTTAGTGCAAGAAGATAATGGAATTGAACATCCTATATATTATTTAAGTCACAACTTAATGATACAAAAAGCAAGTACTCTTATGTTGAAAAGTTGGATTCAGCAGCCATTCAAGCATTACAGATATTTCAACACTATATTCTCTTTCACAAAACTACCATTGTGTCAGATTGCAACCCTATGACCTACATTCTGTCATGTCAATTACTGGGGGGCAAATATTTCAAATGGATAGCCATTTTGTAGGAGTTTGATTTGGAATTCACCAAATCCAAATCAAAGAAGTCTCTCGTCTTTGCGGAGTTACTTTGTGACCTTTCTTCGTAATCCAAAGATTTAACATCCCTAGCATAAATCGTGGATGAGACTCTCTTTCTGATATCATGAAGCGATCTGTGGTATGGGGATATACTGGTCTATCTCCAAACCCAAACTTTTTGGCCTAACACCTCTTGTTCTGAACAACGATGTACTCGATACAAAGCTAAAGACTATATGATCATTAGTGATACGCTTTACCGTCGTGGTGTCAATACAGTTCTACGAAGGTGCCTCACGCATGAGGAAGCCGAAAAAGTTTTGAATGATTGTCATTCAGGTGCTTGTGGGGGACATTTATCTAGTTACGTTACTACACAAAATCTCTTACGAGCTAGTTACTTCTGGCCCACCATATTCAAAGATTGCATAATTGTAGTTAGTAGTTGCCATGCTTGTCAGATTTTTGATTGCAAAACCAGATTACCACCTGCACCACTGCATCCAATCATGGATGTTGGGCCATTCACTAAATGGAGCATTGATTTCATGACATGTAACCCCACCTCGATAGGGGGCATGGGTATATTATAGTCACTGTTGACTATTTTACAAAATGGGTTGAGGTGATGCCTACATTAAAAAACATCGGTGAAACCACTGCTCTTTTCTTTTTCAATCATGTAGTTTCTAGATTTGGTGTACCACAGGTTATAGTCATAGATCATGGGTCACATTTTCGCAATCACATGATGATTGAATTGACTGCCAAATTAGGACCGTCCCATCATAGTTCTACTCCATATTATCCGTAGGCTAACGGACAAGTTGAGGCAATCAAAAAAGTCCTTAAGCGCATGCTGCAGAGAATGATTAGAGTCCATGAATGGAATTGGCATTTAATACTATACTCAACTTTGTGGGCATATAGGACTTCGGTGAGAAATTCAACCGGATTTACACCCTTTCAGTTGGTGTATGGTCTAGAAGCAGTGTTACCAATTCAGTGTGAAATCTCATCCCTCAAGCTTGCAATCGATCTTCTTCCTGAAACTTCTGAAGGAGAGGCTCGTTTCTTGGAATTAATCCATATGGATGAAACCTTTCATGATGCCGCATTGGCTAACGAAGCACATAAGAAATGCGACAAGGCGCAATATGACAAAAATGTTAAGGCTCGTGTCTTCTCAGAAGGTGACCTAGTCTTCCTTTACAATCAAGATTCTGCCAAATTAGGAGCAGGTAAATTCAAACCATTATGGATGGGCCCTTAAATTGTTAAATGGGTATTGACAAAAGGAGCCTACGAGCTAGTCGATTATGATGGGATTCCATTGTTGCAACCCTGGAATGGGTTGTATCTTAAATGTTACTATGCTTGATTAAGTATAGTAAAATCATTGTACATATGATTTTATTGCATTTTTGAGTGTTTTCTTTTAGAGTTGTTAGTTTGGTTAGGTAATCCACTTTACATTTGTTGCAGATGTCAGACTTTTCAGAACCGTTTGTTGGGTATGCCGACGAAGCTAGTTATAGTACGTAGAACCTATCTTCTATGACGTGGGCCATTTTCGCTCTAAGTGGCGAGTTAGTGAGTTTTAGGGGGATATGTATTGGTCGATCGACGAACAAAATCTTTGAGTATAGCACGTTGATTGAAATTCTCTCTTATGCCATTTCACATGGCATACACCAACTCATTGTTAGGCTAGATTCATAGCTCATTATTCTACAACTCACTGGCATTTATTCTGTTCGGAACCTAACTATTTATTGCATGTTCCTAAGAGTTAGGATTTTGAAAAGGCATTTTGATTCCATTCAATATCAACACATTTCCATAAACTTAAATACATTAACTGATTCATTAGCAAATTATGTTTTAAATAGACATTTGCAACATTTGTAAAGAAAGCATTTCACATCAACATTTGCGCCACTTAGCCAAAACAAAACTCCAAAAATCAAAATTAGATAGCTGTTTATAGTTTTTACAAAAAATTTTGTGTCCAAGACAAAATCAGTCATATGACCAAGAAACTCAAAATGAATGCAAAGAAACATCCTACACTAGTGATGATAGCGATAACATGTCACCGTGTGTGCTATCATGCACAGACCCTAGTCCAATGACCTGGTATGGCAATAGTATGGCGTTGTAACCTCAAAGGTAACTCATCGGTCCTGACATCCTGAATGCTGAGAGTGAGGCTCTTGATCTGATCCTGCAACACTACCAGGGTCTCTGATATGTCCATATCCCAAAGGACGACCCTCCCTATAGTCTCCCCTACTGGAGCATCATCTGCCGCTCGTGGGCGTGCCATTGGTCGCATTGGTCCAATATCTACAGATAAATATAAGTTTGTTTAGTCTTGGTAACATCAAAAACACAAAAGCATTATAAAACTAAAAAAAAAGATGTGGTCGAATCATTTTACCTATAGCACTCCACTGCTCACCAGCTGGTAATGCCAAATCCAGGTCGCCTCGGAAATCCATCCCGACATATGGATACTCTGCAAATACCATCTCCTGGCGGTTGAACCACTCAAAAAAGGAATCAGAGAAGGAAATATATGACTAGCTAGCATGTTTGGTCATAAGATCCACCCATCTCTGCATCCGTGGTTCCCTCGGTGCAGGCAATCATAGTGAAATGTTTTGAGGTTGCATTACTGGAATTCTCTCCAAAGAAGAACTGGTCAATATGGATCCATAACCAAAGTTCTTGGTTCTTCCATTCTTTACTTTGGACAGTTGTTCTTTTATGACAGGAATTATCGCCTCACACCAATAGAACACCTTCGGTTCAAGACATTCCAGGGCATACTGCATGTAAGATCTGTTCGCTAAATGTAAGACCGCACTGCCAGCTAATCTAGCAAAGGTAAATAAAATGGTACTCAAAGGTCGATTAGTGACGTCCCAAATGTTAATCTTACCATCTCTATTGGGTTGAGATCCATCCCTGTAGAATTGACGAATGTAATCTTTCACAAATTCGCCCCCATGACCAAATCCTGATAGTGAAAGAGGGGCACCTCGCCTCGACAACCCCGTCAGAAAGTAAATATCCTCGACTATGAGAGGAATAGATTTACATCTGATCTAGAATACTTGGTCAATAGGATCCCAAGCATCGAGAAAATACTACAACAAACTTATCTATTGTCTCATGCTGGATATGCGGAAGAACTTCAGCAAGCCAAAATTTCTTAATGCATCCACTGTGCCCTGGTCATGCAAAGCAATCATGTCCTCCTCTTCATGTTCTCACTCACACCATGTGATAACCATCTTGATCCAACAAATATCTGAAATGTAGACAAAAGATGAATTAGGATCCAAATTTGAGCAAAAACAGGAAAAAATTGATGAAAACACTGTGTAAAGTCGCCATTCTGCACCCATCGCAGCCTACCTTTGAGCAAGGTGAGATGCATATTGACTAGCCAGTGTACAGATCAGTATGCATTGCACCTTTCGCTATAAGCTAGGTGTGATGATTGGGGAACGAAATCTTTAAACCCCAAGGGCCCAGAAATGTGGAAAAACTAGCTCAGAATCAAGAAAAGATGGATTGAAAATGAAGAGCTCAAAGACAGCTCCTACCTGGTCATGATGGCGCGGAGAATGGTCCATAGGATCTCCCAAAGTCAACTGGTGAAATTTGAGGGAGAAAACTACTACAAAGCTCCAAAATCCCATATTTTAAAAGAAATGATGAAAGTGAAAGGTAAAACTACTTTTTATGTTTACTATTCATGTAGTTCAAATAAAATGTTATTTTTAGTTCTTTTTTGTCCATATATATGTATTTCTAATCAATTTGATGGAGTGATTGAGCAGGTTGAATGACTGAAGAAAGAATCTAATGCACTAAACAATGAATTGAACATCTTTGACCACCACTCCAAGCATAGTTTTGTCGTTTTGAGCTTGAGTAAAAATGAAACTGACTTCAAGCATAGTTCCCCCATGGTTCAAGCTTGTCAAAAAATGAATCCATTTTCAGTTTTTAGTTTTTTCATTTCGAGCTTGTATAAACATAAAATTGAATCCAAGCATAGTTCCCCCATGGTTCAAGCTTGTCAAAAGATGAACCCATTTACAAGTAATTAACCTTTGTGATTACCGTTCTATCAGCCTTTTGAACCTCGGTTGTGTACATCCTATCACCACCATCCCTTTGGTTGATGATATGCTTTCACTTGGTTGTTTACCGGAACCAGTTGCTACCCTAGACACCACTTGTTCCTCAAATCAAGTCTCCTTTAAACCCTTTTTAGACTCGTTAAATATGAAAAGATTGTCGAGCACCAACCTTTCCAACTCGTTAAAGTGATTGGAAATGTCATCCCTCCTGTATGATGTTATACTTTTTCAGACCTGAGGGATTATATTACAAAAAAGTCAAGCGCTTGTCTTTTTTGGCTTGTTAAAGTGATCGGAAAAGTCATCCCTTTTGTATTATTTTATCCTTTTTCAGACTTGAGGGATTATTTTATGAAAAAGAACTTATGGAGTTTCCTTTTCATCCCTTTGCAAACTCTCTAAACTTGAAAATGACCAAGTTATCCTTTTCGTTAAACTCGTTAAAACAATAGTGACAAACTTGTCCATTCTAGACAAGATCAAGTTTCACTGTCACTAGACTCGTTAAAACATAGCGATAGGTTTGCCCAGAGGGAAAATTATAGAACAAGCATATGTTATCCTCCTCAAGCTTGCAAAAAATAAAGAGGTACTGGCCAGCAATGATTGGGGAAGAAGGGAAGAAACTTGAAGGATTTATGGTAGTAGGTTGCTCTTGAACATGACACTTTCACTTCGTCTCCATTATTGAGTTTGGTCTCGCTATCTATCTATCTATCTATCTATCTATCTATCTATCTATCTATCTATCTATCTATCTATCTATCTATCTATATATATTATATATTATATATATATATATATATATATATATATAGGCCTACAAGCCATCTCAATGAGGTTTTCACTAATAAGTCTACTTAGGCACTTCAAAGGAGGTTTTTCACCTAGGATCTTTTATTTTCTCATTTTTTTCTCTTTTTTTCCAACCCATTGACTTCCTCATGAAGGTTTTCAATCAATGAGCTAATCTCAGGTGCCTCAAATGAGGTTTTCACCTAAGATTTTTTTTTTTTCTCTTATTTTTATTTTTATTTTATATTTTTTCTCCCCACTCTACTTGAGAAACAAAATATCTTTCAAGTATAAGAATACTTCCAATGGAGCTATGTGCACATCAATATGACAGATAAACTTATGTCTATGCTTGAAATGAATTCTTTGACATGTACATGAATGTAAGAGACCAAATGCTTTGACTTTGATGATATGAAGCATAATTGAAGAAGAGAGTATTGTTGCAACTTAGTGACTATTTGGAACCTTATTTCAATAGAGTTATGATGCTTCCGGTCCACTTGCTAATTTGGATAATCTTGGATGTATTCTTCTTCCATGAAATTCAAATCTTCTTCTTTTTTCTGATTATTCTCTTGAACACATAGGATCTGATGGTAAACATGAGGGCACTTTCCCAATCTTTGATTCTGATGTTTTCTATTCATCTCGCACAACCAATGATTCTTTGGTCTTCTCATTTGAATCTTCTTTTTCTACATGTTTTCCTTCAATGATATCAAGAGAATATCCTTTTTTTGATAGTCTTCCTGAGCTAAGATGAATACCATTTAAATCAAGAGGAGATATTTGGAAGTTTTGTACCTTAGCATTGTAAGTGGGTTGAGCTACTTCATTGTGTGGGTTCAGAAATGGTGGTATAGGCAGTTGAAGGGGAGTGGATACTTGAGATGGATGTGGTTGGGGTTGTGGTTGTGGTGGAGGTTAATGGTAGGGATAAAATGGAGTTGGGTATGGAGGATATTGAGGATGTTGTGGATGGCTCCCATAAGTTCCTTGCCAACCTTGTTGCCAATATTGGTTTTCGGGTTGAGATGGCCAAGAGTTCCAAGGAAAGGATGTGTTCCAATTACTTTGATATGGATGTGCATAAGTTTGAAACAGTGAATTAGGCTCTTGCATCATATTAGGTTGAATAGTCTACCATGGTCCCCTTGGAGCTACATAACATAGTTTAATTGCGAATTGAATTCCTCCATTGTCCTCTTGGTAAACTTCCTTCAACCTTGGTAATGAGGGGAAATATTTAATAACATGTGATTTTGCATGGAAAACACAAATATCAACATCTTCTTTTTCCTCATATTGCATTCTTAACATTTCTATTTTTTTGGTTAGATTTCTAAGAATTTTTGTTCTAAAGTCATCAAACAAATTTCCAATTTTATCTTGACTTACCAATCTTGATGCTGATTTATTTACTCTTGCCCTTCCTCTTGATATGTGTTTGCATGTTTCACAAACTTCTTCAAATGATAATTGGTATACATCACCTCTACTCATGAAACCAAGAATATCAATCCACTCATCGCTAATTGTTCTAAGTAAGAGGGTTTTTAGTGTGTTAGATCATAAATGAGGTAATTTTCCCCTCTTAACATTGTACATGAACCTCTCTCTTAAATCCTCAAGACTGTCGTCTTCTTTTTTTTTCATTCTAAATATTACTTCTTTAATATCATAATCTTTATATTTTTCTAGAAATATATTTTGCATATCATTCCAGTGATATTATTTAATAATTAGTCCCTAAACTCATACCATTTAAGAACTCTATCTTCAAGGTTGCCTGAAACAATCTCAAATTTTTAGTGTTTAGTAAGTAACCATAAGATCTACAAAGGATTTCAAATTCAAAGAGAAAGGTTTCTAGATCCTCTGACCTCACACCATGGAATTTTTGAAGGAAAGATGGAGGGATGTTCTTCATATGCACACTGACATCAATATCTTGAATGGGAAATCCAAGAGGATCTTCCTCATTATCATCATTTCCATCCATTCCTTCTTCCTTCTATACCACCTCTTCTTCTTCTACCTATAAAAATGAATGGTGATGTAGCTCTCACTACACCACGTGATCAAATGGGGGGGTTTCGTGTTGTAGAAGTTTTTTTTTTTTTGTTGAATAAGAATGCTAATTTATGTAGTTTTCTATTTTTGAAATGAAATATGCCTATTGCAATTTTTTTGTTTATGTAGAAAGTAAAAGAAATGAATCAACCAGGGAAGAAAATGATGCATACTCAACACCTCCGTGGAAACGATGCCAAAAGTGATGAGCCTTGGCATTGCAACAAGAATGCTACAACTCCCAAGGCTACCAACTTTAATTATCAACCCTGGGTTCGTACAAACTTAAGAGGTATCAGCACTATATGTGCAATATACAATGTGTCCTTCCTTTTATGTCATGATATAATGGAGTGCATCTACTGAAATCAAATCCTAAACTAATTGTAGAAAATGAAATGCTTGAAATTGAAACCTTACCCTATTGCAAGAAGAAAGTACAAAGAAAGAAACCTATTCTAATTGCATAAATTAAAGATCATGAACTAAATTTCAACTATTATGTTTCCAAGAGTTTAGATCCATTAACAGAGTTTATTGGATGTGGCAATCAAGAAAATCATCATTGTATTACCCAATCCATAAATCTATCCATTAGTCAAAATCGCTGAAATGTTTTGCATGGATAAATAGGCAAGTCGTAAGTAGTCTTTGTTCTTTCCTAATGATTTATTTAGAGCCTAGGGTTCTTTATTAACCCTAAGGGACCATAACCAAGCTTCTTGATTGAATCTAGGAAAGTATATACATATAGGAAGGTTGCTACAAAAGATCCTATAGTTACTACAGGAAACTGCAGATTTTCTATAGGGAGTTATAATTCACTGAATGACTAAGAAAATCAAATCCAAATTGGATGGGAATTTTTATTATTATTGACTAGGATATCTTAAGTCTCCATTACAAGTGGAATAACTTGAAAAGACATTTGTTAACCCATGCTAAAAAATAGCAAAAAATTGCTAGTCTAAAATATAGAAATTCGAGAACTAGCGAGCTAGTAAATCTATCAAATTCCTAACCTAATCAAGTGAAAATGCAATGTGGAATTTTTTTTTATTAAATATATTTTATTTTTAATCTAATTCAAGTTGAATCAAATCGATTAAAACTCATTAGAATGGTATAAAAAATAGTATAAATTTAGTGTTATTTACCACAAGGGACTTCCATAATTCTAGATTTGGGAATAAGAAAACTAATGCAAGTAGCTCAATGATTACTATGACCTTCCAAATTTGTTACAGTGATGAAATGATACTTTCTGATCCTACAAAATAACTTCAACCATTGAATCCAATCCTACAACAAAAACTCATTAATGCTAATGCAAAAATAGAAAAAAGACAAGAACAAGAGATGCATATGAATTAGAAGTGAAAAGAAGAAAAGTAAATGACACAAAAGGGCTTTGAGGCTCCTAGAATGGCCAAGCGCAAGGAAACTTGGAGTCCTATTAAGGAGACCAAGATGTAGAAGCTGAACATGTCACCAATCTTCATTATTTCCATCAATACAATTACATCCCTCCAGAAAATGAAAGTGGAGTTGCAAAAATATGAGTTCTCTCCACAAGAAGACTAATAAAATAAACCCCTAGAGGAATATTTGACTTGTTACTTATAAAAAATGATTAGGAATCATTCCCCATGAAAGGAAGAATATTTCCCCACCAAAATCCCTTAAATAGTGGATCTATTTCTCAATACTAGGAATTTACATTAAATGACAGGGGACACATTCCTAGATTTTCTCAATCATTGGAGCTCCAGAATCTGTGTAATTATTTCAGAATATATTCTTGATTTATTATTTAATATTGATCCTCATGTAGTAGGGAGAAAGTACCTAAAGTGTCTCCTCCTCCAAATTTTCATAATTTGCCCAATATTATGCACAAATATAAACTTATCCATAAACCTTCCTAATGAATATATTAAATTTATAAATACATTATCTAATGCAAAAGGAGAGGTTTAATGTTTTGAAGGATGGTTAATTGGACCCTAATTTATGTCTAATTTAGAAGCCCATCCTATAGTGATGCATAGATGAAGATGAAAACAAGTTTTGTTACCAACCCTCACCTAAGTCTTCTCCACCTTCTATCAAGGCATACCAACCCATAGTTCGAATCTCTATTTTTCATCCACCGTGAATAACCACCTTGGGAAAATCCAACCTCCCTGGAGTGCTGGGCTTAGCCTTGGGTAATGTGCACCTTCCTTACACCTTCTCTCACTATCATACATCTCTCAATAACCTTATACCACTATTATAACCCTCCTAAAAATTTAATCTAATTTCCTGTAGAAAATTAGGACATCCTGTAGCAAACTAGGATATCTTGTAGCAGTTCTTGTCACAGCTACAAAATCTCCTATAATAGCCTGTTTGACCTTGTTTTGATTAGAAATGCTAGTATAACTATAGGTTAGGTACCCATCTTGGATTCCATGTCTATAAGTGTTGCCTGAGACCTTCTCTCCCATGCCTTTCCCCCCATGCAAGATTAGATAACATAACATATCATTTACATTTCTGAATTTAGAAATTAAAATATTTTTTTTCTGCAAATGCAACATGAGACAGTTAGTGTGTGTGTTGGGATAGGGTCGCCTGAGTCAGTTTTGGGGTTAAAAACCCATGTTTTGATGTAATTTTTGTGAAAACACGTAAAGTCTCCGTGATTTTTGGATGCGGATTGCATAGGTAATTAGGAGAAAAAGGGGTTTTAGCTCCTTGTCTACGTAAAGTTGAGTCGGTTTTGAGATCCACCCTTGGTTCGCGGACCATGGGATTGTATGTAAAAAATATAAATGGTTATGTCTTAGAGAGTCTAAGCCATGTCTATGTCTAAGAGAGGAAAAAGGGCAAGTAAGGAGCAAGTATATAGAGGAAAAAAATCTCCACAGCTGAGTGCATGGAGGCCTAAAGTAGAGTCCGCAACTGAGTGAGTAGACCCTTGCAGCTGAGTGTGCAGGGCCATTTTGAGTCTGTAATACCATATTGAAGATCAATAAAGAAGAGTGTTTAAGAATCCCTATGTTTATCTATTTACATCTGTTATTTATGTTTGCGATATATGTTGTGAGTGAATAATGTATTTATGAAATATTGATTTATTGATGTACAGCTCTATGGGATAAGTCTTAATAACTGTACGTGATGCATGTTAAGTACTTCCACGAAGATTAAAATACATTCTGTTATGTTTATTAAATACTTAAGTAGATCCGTGTGAGCTTAGATCTAAGGTTATTTTCTGATACACATAAGTGGAGAATTCAACTGTTAAGAGTTCACAAAGACCTATCGTAGACCTTCGCGAAGGTCTAGAGGCTGTTTAAAGGGAGTTGTAGTATTGAGACCTAGGGGATTATAGATATGCATGAAGGTAGATATAGGGCAATAAAGAGATCACATTGATCTCTGAATGCGAAAACTTGGTTCTAACATCTCCCCATACAACTTTGGGTGAGACTTCAACTTGTGCTACGCGGGTTGATGCCGAAAGGGCTAGTAGTGTAGGGTTTTGTTTGCCACAATTAACTCTAAACCTGGGCCAAGACCCCCTAATCCAACAAATGATTCCATTTCGCCAATTGGAATCTGCCTAAGGAGATGTGTGATGTCACATCACTGGAATCTGACCAAGAAGGAAATTAAGAAGTGGTTGGATAGAAAATTCATGAATTCATGGTGCAGGAGAACAAGAATCCATGCTTATCAAAGGAGAAGTGGTTGGATAGATATTTGTATACGGAAATATACAAAATTTTCTTTTGTACCTTCCCAATTGAACTATATGAGTGGATAGCTAAGTTGGCAGACGACCAAGGAAGGTGGAAGCTTGATGGTCCAATAGTGTGGACTCCAGAGTTAGTATGACGATTAGAAGCCTCTAAAGACAAGATTGCATGCACTGTAGACCACTGGATCGATCAGATTTTAGGAGGGTTTGTTACAAAGTTTGTAGTTGATACCTCAGTTAGCTACAACGAAGCAGAGTGTCACTTCTTCAAGGGACAGCGATGATCTGAGATATCTGAATACCTAGATTAAGATGCTCTTGTATGAAAAAATGGGTTATGCCATTGCCTTGATGTTTGGAGCTACACGAAGTGGAAACATCTTTAGATAACGAGAGAAATAATGTCCTGAGTATAGCTTGTTGATTGGATCTCATTCGAGCAATGATGAGGGAATGGTACAGGCCTCACCGCGAAGTGTTGTCTAGCTGATATGACAGGGTTTTACATAGATACATCTTCCATCCACTCCACCTCGACCTTCACCTCCCCACACCTTCGCCACCACCACCGCTATTCAACATGTCGAGCACAATGAAGCTGCCAATTTTTAAGGGTATTGGGAGTGAAGATACATATCAATTTCGATTTGTTGCGAATTCTATGTGGACAGCATAAAAGATTATTGATGTGATCCTAATTTAAACATCAATGCAAAAAATTACAAATATAACCATAAATATAGAGATGCAACAGAAATAACACTTCCCTTGATTAATATCAAATAGTGAAATATGGTTACAAACAATATGGAAATGAGACTAGCTCGACGATGATAGCTTATCTCTGAGGAGAGATGTGGTGGCTACTTGCCTTTGAACTGAGTTACAATGAGGCTCAAGGGCCTTTTTGTTGTTGAACAATAAAAGAAAACCCTAAACAACCAAAACCCTAACTTGAGGAGATGTAACACCAAGCGTTTATGGGCCCCATTGGGGTTAATTGGGCAGCCAACTTCCTAGGGTCGTGACTTGGTCATATTATCTCCATTTGACACGCATGATATCCTGTTGGAAATATATCTCTAAGGACTACGAAGAAAAAAATGACTTATCAAAACTCACTAGCGGTAGATTTCCAAAAGCACGTCATTTAGGGCCTCCGAATGGCTCCTGAAGTTTAGGACCCAAAAAAATGCTAAAAATAGTAAATTGTGCTACAATTAAGGAAATTGAGAAGATGAAAGAAACAATGGTGGGGTCCAAGTGGAATTGGCAGGTGGCCACTAATATCCACCTGGATCATTCCTCCCCCCTTAGGAAGTAATGGTCCCTATTGCTTTGAGTGCCTCCATGAGATGGGGCAACTTCTATTGAACTTGGTCCTTGGTGAACTATTTGTTGAAAATAGCAACAAGAAATGATAAAAATAGAATCTAGATATTCCAATTTTTAGTTTTTCCTTCAATTAAAATTTGAATTTAGTACGACCAACTGCTTGAAAAATAATTAATTAATTCATTATGGATTAATTAGTTGGAGAAATTCAATTTAGAAGTCTCTTTGAATTCATGCGATAGTTATCCCTTAAATTAAGGTGATTATCCATTAATTAAGGAGATAAGATTGAGTTATATTTGAGTTGTAATTAGTTAGCTCAGTTTATTGAGTTAAGTCTAGTTAAATTCGTTCCAAACTGTTTGAGGAACTAATTGTGAGTTATCAGTCAGTTGATGCATGCATGCATTCAATTAGTGTACTCCAGATAACTAAATATTCCCTTATCAGAAACTCATGCATGTCTATTATGAGAAAGACCCAGTTGAGCTAAATGTCAAGGACAGGTTACTATCAGTTGCATGTGTTTTTCTATAAAGGAAACTCATCCATGCAGTCAAGGTACGGTTCCTTGAGGATTGCATAGTTTTACAGGGTATGATATCAGTGTGAGTGATTAGTGTTCCACTTGGTAACTGGATGATCACCTAGGAGAAACAACGCAAGGAAATATGAGGCTTGGAGGGCAGAGGAGAAGGCTTGTGAGAAGCTTTGATTGCTTGTGAGAATCCAGGAGGATTATACTGAGAGCTAGCTAGCTATGAGAGCTAAGGCTTTGTATAATCTTGATGTATTTCCACCTTATATGATAATACAAATAGTGGGGCTTTTAGCTGAGGCTTTCCCCTGACTATTTTCTTTGTTTCATGTGCATTGATTCTTCTTCTTATGGTTATATGTGTTCAACTTTGATTCAGCTTGATTTTTAAGCTTCTGCAAGTTTGATAGTAGAAGTAGATCATAGTATTTTGCTTTGGCATATTGCATTATCGAGTTAATCTAAAATCAGATTTTCTACATAGATCTCAGAGGTAGATTTGTAGATAATTCGCAGGAAATTTTACATGGTATCAAACTGAGTTTATCGGAGGTGTGAATAGTATACGGAGAAGAGAATTCAAATTTTGAAGTTCGGGGTTGCAGGTGAAAATCGAATTCTTATCATAGTTCAAGGTTGGCCAATGGAATTCTATGGCTTGAGACTCAAGTATGCCTTGGAAGGAAGCTCGAATTACATAGCATGGAAAGATTGCATGGAGGTTGTATTAGAAGACAACGACTTGAAGGGTTTCATTGATCAAGAAATCCCAAAGCCAGGTTCAACTAATGCACAAGAGTTGGCTGAGTGGAACAAGTGTGTGGCGAGGGTGAGACATATCATCCTTGAGGGAGTTTGAGACCATATTTTCCTGAGTCTCCATGGGAAGGATACTCCATATTCAATGTGGAAGACATTGAAGGACCTCTACTAGAATAGTAGCTACCAGAGGAAATTGGCACTCAAGGATAAGATTCGAAGAATCAAGATGGAGAATGGCGATACTATTTCCACATATTTGAACAAGCTCACCACTTGTAGAGATGATCTTGGTAGTATGAGAATAACTATTGCCGATGATGATATGTTGAGCCTTGCTCTCCTTGGCCTTCCAAATAGCTAGAATAACTACCAGGACTTTGTGAATGGAAGGGAGAAATTGCTGGATTGGGAACGACTCTGGTCGGATCTCATGCAGGAGGAGATTGGGAGGAGCACATGAGATGGTTCTTCATCCAAGGATGATGATGAAGAAAATCTGGCCTTAGCAAGTAGTGCAAGGAAAGGGAAGGGGAAGGCATCCCATTCTGAATTGAATTATTCTCATGGAGGGAAGAAGGTTGACAAGTCTAAAGTGAGATGCATTAATTGTCATGATATGGGTCATTATGTGACTAATTTCCCATCGAAGAAGTCCAAGAAGGGATTCTCAGAAGGATCGGAAGGTGAGGCATTGGCCTCTCAGTTCGAAATGGACTTTACTCTCATCGCATGTACGGTGTCATCGATGATGGGTTGTGGTTCGTATCTTAATAGTGGAGCCTCATTCCACATGACCGACGATAAAAAATTATTCATGACCTTGGAGGAGAAAGAAATCAAGATGTGCATAGAGATGGGTGACGATGAAAGGTTTAGTGTTTCAGGAGTGGGCACTGTTGCTTTTCAGAGGGAGAATTGAGCTACTATCACCCTGACCGATGTGAAGTATGTGCCTGGATTGAAGAAGAACTTGGTATCGGTCACGATGTTGGAGGAAAAAGGATATGATATTGTTTTTAGTAAGGGAAAGGTTTTCCTTAGACATATCACCATGAGACAGGTGAAGCAGATCGGTTCACGAGTCAAGAACTTATATTCTCTTGAGGTTCAATATGCATGCACAACCTTGAGGAGCAAGGCAAATGTTAGAGACTTGGTGGTTGAGAGGGAGAGTAAATTACCTCTCAACATGCAGTCCCAGAAAAAGTTTCACATAATTGTGGGGGAGTCACAATTAGAGTCATCAGAGGGATCACATGCAGCCATACCTCTAGGTGTGAGGTGGGGTGATGCGATGTGATAATCCCAAGAAGGCTGAAATTAGGCAAGGTCCATTGAGAGGTTTTATCTCATGGATCATACCTTGCTACGGGAGCCCACAGTACATACTAGCGGGAGGAATTAGTGGGATTGATGTAGTCACAGATCAAAGTGATAGAGGCTAGAGAATTTAGATACTGAAGAGCACAAAGAAGGATTGACAACAGTGCAGAAAAGTAGAGTCAACAGAAGTGCAGAGTTTTTAGTTGACAGAGGCAATAATAGTTAGATAATTTGATGATAGAGGCATCATTCTGATTCAGGTTGGATGTTTTCTTGTTTTTGGAGTTGTTGTTGCAACAACACTAGAGAGAAGTGTTGCATGCAGAACATTCCAAAGTTTCAGGGCCAAGATTGAGTTGAATTCCTTTCTTCTTGAGAGGGAGTGTTGAAAATAGCAACAAGAAATGATATAAATTTCAAATTTAGTCTCACCAACTACTTGAAAAATAATTAATTAATTCATTATGGATTAATTAGTTGGAGAAATTCAAGTTAGAAGTCTTTCTGAAGTCATGCAGCAGCTATCCCTTAAATTAAGGAGATTATCCCTTAATTAAGGAGATAAGATTGAGTTATATTTGAGTTTTAATTAGTTAGCTTAGTTTACTGAGTTAAGTCCAGTTAAATTAGTTTGAAACTGTTTGAGGAACTAACTGTGAGTTATCAGTCAGTTGATGCATGCATGCACTCAACTAGTGTACTCCAGATGACTGAAGATCCCCTCATCAGAAACTCATGCATGTCTATTATGAGAAACACCCAGCTGAGCTAAATGTCAAGGACAAGTTACCATTAGTTGCATGTGTTTTTCTATAAAGGAAACTCATCCATGCGGTCAAGGTAAGGTTCCTTGAGGATTGCACAGTTTTACAGGGTGTGAGATTAGTGTGAGTGATCAGTGTTCCACTTGGTAACAGGAGGATCACCTAGGAGAAACAACGCAAGGAAATAGGAGGCTTGGAGGGCAGAGGAGAAGGCTTGTGAAAAGCTTTGATTTCCTATGAGCATCCAGGAGGATTGTACTGAGACCTGGCTAGCTGTGAGAGCTAAGGCTTTGTATAATCTTGGTGTATTTTCACCTTGTATGATAATACAGATAGTGGGGTTTTTAGTTGAGGCTTTCCCCTGAGTATTTTCTTTGTTTCATGTGCATTGATTCTTCTTCTTATGGTTATATGTGTTCAGCTCTAATTTAGATCGATATTTAAGCTTCCGCAAGTTTGATAGTAGAAGTAGATCATAGTATTTTGCTTTGGTATATTGCATTATCAAGTTAATCTACAGTCATATTTTCTACATAGATCTTAGAGGTAGATTTGTAGAGAATTTACAGGAAATTCTACACTATTTTGCAATCTCTAATGTGTCCAGTAATGGTGGGAAGTGTTGGCTTTGTGGGGCTTGACCCAGGTTCAACGTTAGTTAGCCAAACAAATCCCTACACTATTGGCCCTTTTGGAATCAACCCGCGGAACAAGGAACAAAGTCTCACCCGAAGTAGTATGGGGGGATGCTGGGACCATGTTTTCGCACCCTGAGATGGTCGTGACATCGGTTTATACCCTGTGTTCCTACTTTCGCACAGGCAACTAAGCTTTATGGCTCTGTTATTCTACCCTTTATTCTGCCCTTCAGTACCTTCACGAAGGTGTATGATTGACCTTCGCATAGCCTTGACCCACAATCCAGGTACTTCTGTGCTACTATGACAACATATTGTATAGGTTCCTAAGTTATCTTAAGTGTTTTACTTCTCTTAATAATCAACCACAGTTAGCGCCATGTAAACTGATATCCTTACTTGTGCTTAATTAACCAAGACAATCACATACATTCGTGCATCACAAGAACATTGTAAATTGAACCCAAAATGTAATATAACCAAATGCATTAATAAGAAATATATACACAACATTTGCAGAATACTTATTTTTATTGATATCTTCATATTAATAGAAACTCTCTCCACCCTACGCACATAGTTGTAGGGGTTCGTGCACTTAGCTACGGAATTCCTACCTAGGCCTCTGCACACTCAGCTGCAGACTTCCTCCCTAGTCCTCTGTGCACTCAGTTGCAGAGTCTGTACCTACGCTAAGACCTGAGAAAACTTAGACTCCAATGCTTAACTCCTTACTTCATTCTTCGCTACTCAAAACTTAACTACTTAGAGCTTAATTACTTAGCTCCTTTTTATACAATCCCATGGTCCATGTACCAAGGGTAGATCTTTACAGTTGACTTTATACTTTACAAAATAAGGGCAGGAAACCCTTTATGACTCTTGACACCTTCGCACTCCACGACCACAGAATGCGGAGAATTTACATCTTTGTTATAAAATTTGTCCCAAAACATCGGCTTTTAGCCCCAAAACTGTCCTTAGGGGAACCCCTTCCCAACAGGCCCCCAACAAAAATATGGTGACTCACCCTCTAATCACTCTACGGTTATGGAGATCTTGGCGTGGAGACCTCCCAGCTCGACCTATATGATGGAAAGCTTGACAGTGCACTGTGTGACTGTGTGCTTTGCTTCGTCAACCAACTACTCGATCGCTGGTCTTGAACTGTCAGCCTGAAGCTTTTGTTGAGTTGCTTGCAGATTAGAAATCTTTCTTTCAATGGAGACCATGACCGAATAAGCCTCATCTAACCAGGGCTTCAAGCGTGCCTTCAACATTGCATCATGCTGCACTGCATCTACCTATACTTTCAATTGTTTGGCCTCTTGCAGCTTCGCTAGTCTCTGCATGAGAGTGATGGTTTGTGTTGTACCTTTTACTTTGTCATAGTGCTACTACATTTCTCACGCTTCAGTCTCTAGCCATTGTAAATTAGGGTCCTCCTGCAGGATCATTAGGACCTCGATTGACTATTGAAAAAGTTGTGTGTATTCTGCTGCTACACTATCTACTGCCGCTATCACCTCTGTGACATTGGTTGCACATTTCTCCTTTACTTTTGGTGGAGTTGAAGGTTGGGATTTCAACTATAAATCCGCAATCTGTAGGTTCAACTCCAACTGAACCTTAGCTAACTTTGTGCGAGCAGTGCACACCCATGTAGCAAGCTTGCGAACGTGCACCTCGATCGGTTCTTCCTTAGGAAAGGCTAACTCTGGGAGCATTCGACATGCCTCCTACACAACCTAAACTATGCACTTGTTTCGGTCAGTTACCTCGATCGATGGCAGAGTCTCGCTGTAGGTCCATCTATTCATTATTAATATTTTGCTCACTGATCACATGTAAAGTGCAGTGTTCATGGGCTCTTAACTCCACGATCACTCCATCCTGCAGTAGGTGAAGTGCCTCACTAGGGAGCACTGCCAAGTTCAACCCCACTCCCTTGAGGGCACTAACAGTGGGCCTGTCAGCTTCATTCTTTGTGGTCAGTGCTCCATCCGGCAGCACTATCACATGGGAGACCTTCGCACACAACATCTTGGTAGCTTTCTGAAATACTGATAGTGAGGCTAGTGGACACTGTGCCAACCTATGATGCACAGGTCTGCAGCTCCCGCAGACCTGTCTAGGTGGCCCCTAATAGTAGTTGCTGCTACTGCTCGAACTGCTGTAGTGCCTCTGTAGTGACATCCCAAACCATGTCTCCAATTTCATGCAAATCTCATTTTGTGAAGGTGATTGGGTCGAGCGATGCCTTACTGGCCTTGGATTTCTTCCTCAACCCCACTTTTTCTTGTTCCCTTGGACACTTGATGCGGTCCAATGTCATTTGCGGGTCCGCGTCATGCTACTCTGTTTGTTCATTCGTTTCTTCCTCTATTTCAGGTGAAGGTGACCTCGCACCTTTGTTAGAGCCACACTCTATTTCACCTGTCTAGTTTTCCATCTTCTGGGTGGCATCACACTCTACCTAGGCCTTGTTAGTGGCCTCCTTCTTCCTCTTCTTGGCCAACTGCACCATTTTGAGCTTGGCCTCCTTCTTTTTGCACTACGTCGTGGACTTCCTCGACCCCACTGCCAAGTCTAAGGTAGTGCGCCACTTTTCCGGCCAGTGATCAAGTACTCCATCAATTGCGTAGTCCGTTGCCAAGTAAGGAAAGTCATACCATGTCTGTTCAGGGTCCTTCCATGCGCTGATTGATAGGTGGTGAAATTTTTCCTTGAACCTTGTGTACCCGCGCAGTTTATCAAACACAGTAGGTGACAATCACGGTTTGTGATTGATAACCATGTGGATGCTCATTTCCATCAAGATCTAAAAGGTATTGCTATCCTTGATGCACTGAGCATCCTTGGTTGCCCACAGCGAGGCGTACTTCGCTGCTTCTAGTAGGTGTGGTGCGACCAAGGGGAATTGACTATCTTTCGACAACTCCCTGGCTACTAGAACAATAGACAACAAGAGCCACGCATAGTGGAAGGTCTTGTTGAGCTCCTATGCCTCGTGACAGTTCGCAAGGAACTCACCACAAAGATAATGTGCCTAATTAAATTGAACTCCTTCGGTGCATTGGGTTGCAAGAGCAATGATTGGTGCCAGCACTTCATCTACACGACACTTCCTCATAACATTTCTTGCCAAAATCTACATGGCCACCTTGACTGTAGGGTCATAGATACTCAAGATGGCATCGCCTTATGGCTTCTTCACGAGCTTGAATTTCTCCTTCATGGCCTCTGTGAGGGCCTGCTCGCCAGCTTTTCCACCAAACATCATGGCCATATTTTCCCCAGTGTAGGTTAGCTGTGTGATCCTATGGACTAATCTATCAGTGATGGGTACTGGCTCCTCCAGCCATAGACACCCATCATACACCAATCATAGTATCTTCTTGATGACCAATACTTGAATGGGGGTGTGATTGTAGCGTGGCATCGATAGCAGCTTGAGCATACTTTCCTTGTCTACTCCCCTGAGCCACTTCACCAGTTATAATGTAGTAATCTCGGTGGATGTGTCAACAACGTGGCATATTTCCCACTCTGTCCCCAAGTGCAGGAACTTCCCATGGTCAGCTAAGTCCCAATCTTGTAGTTTTAACAGAGGAACTCATCCCAAGCACCATCCTTCAAAGACAATCTCGTCTGACAGCAGTGGGGTGTGCAAGGTGACCTTGCTCTCGTCAATGTCCTTTGGTACCTTGGTCTTGCCCTTGCATGAAGGGATGTACTTAGGCAACTTAGTGATAGGGTTAGAACCCTGCACTTCAACTTCCTCCACTTTTACCCCCAAGTCCTCATCATCCATTGTGATGTCTTCAATTTCTTCCTCCTCCGGCTCCAGGTTAATGGCTTTTCCCTTCCTGTGCGGTGGGCTTGTCCTTTTGTGGGTTTCTTCTAGGCGAGGCACGCACTGGTATCATAGCCTACTTTCCCTTATTATCCTTCACACTCTCCATGTTTGGAGTCGACTTCAGTCTAGGTTTCCATGGTCATTTGGGAACTTCAACTAATACCTCTGCAACCTCTGGGGAAGCTCCCTCTGCCTCCCTAGCAACTTCCGGCACAACCCCTTCGGCTGTCACTGCTTCAACACTCATAGCTTCTGCTGGTATCAACATGATGTTATGCAACAACTCCTATGTATCCTTTGGCAATGTCTCAAATACTGAAATTGCTAGCAAAGCTTCAAATTTTTCGCGGTTCATGTGCGCTTGAGAGCTCAACAACTCAATTCTCAAAATGCCAAGTCTTTTTCATTGGGCCTCCACCTGTAATTTATAGGGCCTTTTGAATTCAAATCTAACTGTTCCCCCCACATTCGGTTCATTAATGTTGTATTGGTGGCAGATCTCCAAGTATCTTACCCATAAAGTTTGTCTTAAATGCTGGTCACCTGCTCCATTTGGGCGCATTTCTATTGTCAAATCACGAAGAGTGACTTTAATGGTCATTTTTCGGCTGACCTGCGTGATTTTTCCCTGGGTAGTGCAACTCCCTTCACATTGTTGCGAAGCCTGGGACATTTCCCCATCCCGTACAATCCTCTAGTCACGTAGTTCCCCAACCTAGGCAGTGTAGTTATAGTCACTTGGCTAGATCACCAGTGTATCGCTTCAATCAGCTGCCATTCACCTTTCCTAGGAAGGGATCTCGATTTAATTTAACCAACTGAACTGCTCCACCGTCAGTAATCTCCTTAATGACATAGGGCCCTAACTAGTGCATTCTGAACTTCCATGGAAACTTATCAAACTTGTTGTCATATAAAAAAAAACATCATTTACCTTAAAGGTGCGCAACTTAATGTGCTAATCATGCCATGCTTTTTCGCGGTGCTTTTGGACATGTTGGTGAAATTCAGCTAGAAATATCTCTTCCTCAAGCTCAGCCAGCTGCACGAGCCTCTCTTCTAGGGCTCTATTATCCATCATACCTGTGAGTGCTACTATGCATAGACTAGGCACAATGTATTCCATGGGCATCACTGCTTCAACACCATATACAAGCCTAAAGGGTGTTTGTCCAGTTAACTTTTTGCATGTCGTGGGATAGGCCCATAGTACTTTAGGTATGTGCAGGTCCCAATCACTTTTCTGAGAGTTACAAACCTTGGTTAGCATGTTTTCCAGCACCATATTGAATGCTTCCACCATCCCATTAGCCTATGGGTGATAAGGCGTGTTTTTTTGTTATACCTAAAATTCCTCTGTCAGCGCACTGATCGTTTCGTTTAGAAAGTGTGTATGACAATCACTCATCAAAATATTTGGACACCCAAAGCACATCAATACATACTAAAATAGAAACTTCATAGTGGTCACGCCTATGCAGACCTTTACAGGCTATGCCTTCACCCATCGAGTCAGATACTCAGTCATCGTGATAATGTACCGCGCTCCCGTCTTCTTCCCTTGGGGCTAAATGGGTCCTACAAAATCTATCCCCAATTTCTCGAAAGGTTGTAACATCATCTATGGATTCAGAGGTAGCTCATCTCTCCATGATGGCCTGCCAGTCCTTTGACACACATCACATGCCCTGCAGTAAGATTTTTAATCCTAATGGAGCGTTGGCCACCACAACCCTGCACACAGAATCTTCTGCACTGTCTCTCTTCCTGCATAATGGCCTCCGACAACACCCCCATGAGAGTTCATGAGGACACTCCTCCTTTCAAACTCTGATACATATCATCGTAAGACTTCATCAAACCCCATTTTTTACAGATGTCTGAGAATGGCAGAAAATTCAACCATGCATACCACTAACTCCTTTTTCTATTGGACAGTGTAACCTTCAGGGGAATTTCTTGTCATTAGGAAGTGTATGATTTCTTCAATGTGACCATATGTGACATGCACTGCAAATAATTGTGCGTAAGGAAATCCCTCCACCAAATTATTGGGCTCTTCCCCCGTTTTGATGCGCGACAGATGGTCTAGTCCCGCGTTTAGTCATCCAGGCTTCACAATAACCTCAAAATCATACTCTTGGAACAATAACACCCACCTATAGATTCTCCCCCCAACACAGGCTTATTGACCAGGTATTTCAACGTAGAATGATCTGTATACATCTTAAAATGTCTACTCAGCAAATAATGTATAAACTTTTGGAGCGTGTATACCATGGCTAACCCTTCACACTCAGTGGTGGAATAGTTCTTTTTAGCCTTGGATAACCTCCTGCTTGTGAATGCTATAGGATGGTCCAATTCTCCTTCACCAGCCTGTGTTAGTACTGCTCCTAGTGCTATACATGATGCATCTACATGTACATGAAACTCCTTCTTCCAACTCGAGAAGACTAAAATCGGAGCAGTGACCATTTTTTCCTTTCAAAAGATCCAAGATTTTCTTATAGTCCTCATTCCAACAAAATGTGACATCCTTTTTACAACTTCTCCATAGGCACAGTGATCTAGGCATAGCCCTTGATAAAATTATTGTAATAACCAATATGTCCTAGGGTTGAACACAACTGTTTCACACTCCTTAGCACCTCCAAGTTAAGTATCACTACAATCTTCATGGGATCTACCATAAGCCTACGTCTACAAACCACATGACCTAGAAGAGTCCTAAAAGGAACACAAAATAGGCATTTCTTCATATTGAGCGCAATTTGTTACCTTCGACAAGTATCTAGCATTAGGTGAAAACTTGCGACATGGCATTTTACCAACCTAAACACAATCCAGTCATCAAATTACACCTCCAGAAACTTATGAATGAATTATTTGAATGTAGTAATGACTACGCGTGAAAAAATCACAGGCGCATTCTTCAATTCGAAAGGAATTAAAGTGTACTGAAAGCATCCCCACTCAGTCATGAAGGTCATATTACTTCTATCCTTAGGCACGATTTTGATCTGATGGTACCTAGAGAACCCATCAATGAAGGAGTGTCACACGGAATGAGTTGAGGTTGTGGACAAGATCGACCTCCCTAGTATCTAAAGTTATCTAGTGACAAGCAAGGCAATCAAAAACTATATTTCTCTAAATATGCAATTAAAACAAAGGAAAACAAGTGTTTTAGGCCTACCTTGGATCCAGTGCAAGTTTGTGGAAGCCTCACTCCCTTGCTCCAAATGAGCTTCCTTGAAGTGTAATTCTGCAAACACAAACAAGCAAACAAATTAAATAGCACCTGAAAAGCCAATATCATAAAGCATATTCATCATAATGATCAAGGAGATTATGAAACAAACCACATAAGACAATTTGTTGAGAAAAATGGATCTGATTGTATTAATTCAAATCAAAGAAGAACTTTACAACCTGTGCCTTGATGTTGTACAAGCTCCTCCCAGGGTCCAACAAGAAGTCTCCTCTACTTTGACAAGTTTCACTCACTTCC
>APFE030128837.1:5729-25519 GCA_000404065.3 Pinus taeda | reverse complement strand
CTCACCCTTCGGATGAGTCCAACTTAGTTTAAATTCGAACCCTAAGAAGGAGTGGTCCGTTCCTGTTTGTAATTGAACAGGTCCTTTATTGTCGAAATTTAACGAGTCCAGTATAGGAGAAAATCGGTGTTTTTCATTTTTAGAGAGTCTGAAAAAACTTAATAAGACTCCAGGGTTGACTTTTTCATAAATTTGTGTCTCCCAAGCCCGAAAAAGTATAAAATAATACTTGAGAGAACCACTTGATCTTTTACGATCAAGGAGTACTTTTCGTAATTAGTGCCTCTGATCCGAAAAAGTAAAAAAGCGATCAACAACACGTCGTTTTATGACCAATATCGAATTTGAAACGACAAAAACCTGGCAATCTTTTCGTGTTTTTACAGTCAGAAAAGGGCTGTAAGAGGACCGCCTTTTTAGTTCCGCTTTAACGAGCTTAAAAAGAAAAACTCAACAATCTTTTCATGTTTTAGGAGTCAGAAAAGAGCTTAAAGGTTACTCTAATGGTTTTTTGTTGAAAATGATTGATTTTGCCTGAAAATCCGTTATCCTGAACAAAAACTCAAACATTACTCATACCTGTTTAATAATAGGTTAAAATGTTGCAAAAAACACCTTTTTAAAGTGAAACATAAACAAATTTAGAATTTATTTACCCAAAAAACTTATAAAAATGACTTTTTACCATTCATTTTTACCATTTGAGATTTGGGTGAGAAAAAAGGGCTTTTCACTAGAAACTTCCCGTGAAGATTGCGGAAAATCCGTCCGTCGGAATCGAACACCGTCTCCTCTAGGTAATCCACATCATCCTACTCTTCATTTTTGTCCATTTGAAATTGTTTTTTAGGGTTTAATTTTTGTTTTTATTTTATTTTTTAGGAGTTTTTAGGTTCAAAAATCCGTGCGCGGGGGCCCGCGGGTTTACCACAGGGGACCTGCGTACCCCGACTTTTTTGTAGTGGGCAAAAAGTCGGGGTTATGCACCTGCCGTGAAGGCAAGGTGCGACCTCACGCATTGTCTCTCACCAGGGGGTGCGTACCCTGCGCATATGTTTTTAAAACCTAATTACTCAAAATCTACCCAAAAATCAATTTTGTATATTCTAATTCGCCTTTTTACTGATTGTAGGGTAAACATCATGCTTGATTGGCGAGAACGGGAGCATGAGGATGTGGATCTTGCTGCGATGAATCATCAACCTTCGATTGATGCATTGAAGGCATGTGGCTTGTACAAGTTCTGGGCCATACCTGGCATGAGGGCCCAGGTGGACTTTTTGCAGTGGCTGGTTGATAGATGGAGTATACAGGACTAGTGCTTCTTTATTGGTGGTCACCAGCTCGAAATCGAGCTGGCTGATATATACTTTTTGACTGGTTTGCCTAGGAGGGGTGAACATTTGACTCTATTTGGGCTAGGGTAGGTGGTCAGTCTGTCGATAGCCTCCGCCTAGAGTTCTGCAATGTCCAGAACCGGGACAAAGGGATAGATATCAAAACCATATCCCTTCCTGAACTCATGGTTATTGCGTTTACAGTTACTAGACTTTGTGGTAGTGCAGCGCTACATATTGCCACTGGATCCCATATGTGGATGGCAGTTGATTGCTTTCGAGGCACCATTTTCAACTGGTGTGATGCTGTGTTGGCTAATGTGAAGGGCCAACTGACCAGGGCCAAGAACGGACAGCTGAAGACCTTTGGTTATGGTTCTTTAGTTGTGATTTTTGGTCTGGAGAGGGTTCCGCTGTTGGTCCCACAGCACCTTACTGTTGGAGTTGGGCTTCCTCGAGAGCCCAAACTGTTGCGTTGGGTTGCAGTTATGGCCCGTCATCCTGATGAGGGGACCGAGGTCGTTCGGTTCAAACCTGAGTATTTCGAATGGTTGGAAAACCAGGTTTTTGCTATTCAGGACTTTCCTTATGCTGGGGTTGATTTTCGTGGTGACCCAGACATGGCTCTTCCGCCAGGAGAGCAATGGGATGACTCAGGTAATCATTTTCAACATTTTCCTAATGTTAATTTTTATTATTTTTTATATCGTCTCAAAACTGATAGTAATAATTTTAAAATGCAGATGTGGGTCCATAGCGACCAGCCGCTCTCCGGCCTTTCGAGAGAAGGAAACCACTTGCACCAGCTCCAGCCCCACAGGACGAGTCAGTAGAGACCTTGTCTGAGTTGGAGAGTCACCTAGAGCGCCTGACAGGGGATATTCCCGAGACGAGCATAGACGACATTCCTCGTCGGCTTTAGCGCTATGTGATTGGAGTCCCAGGACCTTTTAGGAGGTTCCTTTGTAAGGTGGCTCGCGCAGTGGTTTCGTATCGAGATCATCACCAGTGATGGGATGATCGCTTATGTAGTCACATGTGACATTTTGTTTTTTGTACTTATCATTTTTGCCGATCATAAGGTGTTTTTCAACCTATGATCGAAGACGATGTATTTTTTGACACACTCCTATATATATATGATATCGTTATTACTGGCTTGTCTTGTTACATATGTTATGGAATGTTTTTTAAATTTACTTGTATGATTATTGCACATGTCTACTTAACATTTGAGAAGCAATTGCATCTGCTAATGTATTTAAAGATCTTGGAATATGCTGATATTCAATATAGTCAAATTCACGTTCCAAGAGACGCACTCTCAAAAATAATCTTAATAAAACTGGATTTCTAATGGCGTATACTCTATTAAGCTGTAATACAACGAGTTCAGAATCTAACCTCACTATCAAACTCCGAATCCCAAATGAAATAGATTCAGATAATAACTCCACCACTGCACTATACTCTGCAATGTTGTTTGTTGTTTGAACGAGGCTTACCCCATGCATAGATACCAACTCGTCAGAGGGCGAATAAATAACCTGTGGAAGAAATATTCCATGTACTACGACAAGCACCATCAGCGAAACCAATGTATGTTTGGAGAGGCATCGACATCTGCGATATCAAGAGTAAAACCAAG
The DNA here is from genome assembly GCA_000404065.3 of Pinus taeda. Lineage (NCBI taxonomy): Eukaryota > Viridiplantae > Streptophyta > Pinopsida > Pinales > Pinaceae > Pinus > Pinus taeda. Next base: position 22,534 of record APFE030128837.1, on the reverse strand, counting down.
ATAAGCGGGAATAATGAAGAAAAACACTCTCTAAGCTAAGCACACTTTTTAATCTAAAACACACTAGCTAGAAAGAAAACTAACCTAACTAAAAATCTCCATACTCATTTTAAGCATAATACCTCTTCAGGTAAAGACCATTTCTGGGTTTACCTAAAGAGACCCCGTCAAAGTATACCAATTCATAGGCCCCTTTTGCTAGCTTTCACTTGACAACATAGGGACCATGCCACATAGGCTCAAATTTTCCAATGCCCAATTTATCATTTGCCTGATTGTACAATAAGAATAGATCTCCTTCCGAAAAATTTCAAGGGGTCACATTTTGATCATACTGAGCTTTAATATGTTTTGCATGAGATTCGATTGCTAATGCAGCATCGCGTCGATTCTCATCTAGCTGAGCCAAGTATAACAAACGTATTTCCTCTTCGAAAGTGGCTGGAAGTAACTCAATGGCCATTCACAATGACAGGATTTCGCACTCAATAGGTAACACAGCTTCCAAACCATAAACTAGTTGGAAAGGAGTGAACCCTATTGATGTTTTAACTGAGGTTCGATACGCCCATAGCGCTGAAAATAACATGTTGTGCCAATTCAACTGATAAATCCCAATGATTCGTCAGATCATGATGACTAGAACTTTGTTGATGGCTTCAACTAGGCCATTAGCTTGTGGATAATAAGGAGTTGAACTGTCATGACGCAAGCCAAGCTGGCTTGTAAGTTCAGTCATCATAACGTTTCGAAAATGACGCCCATGATCAGTGATAATCGCTTGTGGAACACCAAACCTAGCAATTATATGATTGAATACGAAAATCGTAGTTGTTTTGCTGTTTGCCTCAAATGTAGGCATCGCCTTGGCCCACTTGGTAAAATAATCTACCGCAAGGATAATATATGCATGCCCCCCGACCGAGTGAGGGTTACATGTAATAAAATTGATACCCCATTTGGCAAAAGGACCAACGGAAATGATAGGGTGAAGAGGAGCAGGTGGAGCGTGCATCTTTCGATCAAAAATTTGGCTGTTGTGGCATTTTCGGACCGCAATAATACAATCTTTAAACATAGACGGCTAGAAATAGCCAGTGCGCAATATCTTTTGGGCAGTGGCATACCCAGACATATGACCACCACACCCTCCAGAGTGACAGTCATTGAGGACCCTTTTAGCTTCCTCATGAGTCAAACAACGTCGAAAAATAGAGTCCGCCCCACGATGATAAAGAGTATCTCCAATAATTTTGAATTGTTGGGACTGGAATCGTATTTTTCGATGGTCCGATCATGAAATATTGGGCCGAAAGGATTGGGTTTGGAGATAAATGATGATATCCCCATACCACATATCTAAAGTGTTGATTAGAAACAAGGATTCATCCACAATGGGCTCCTCCGCCACAGTTTCCGTGTTAGCAGGCGGGAAGTCACACATTAATTCCGCAAAAACTAAAGATTTCTTTGACTTAGACTTTTCAAACTCCAAGTCGAACTCCTACAGGATAACAATCCATTTGGAGTACTTGCCCCCCAGCAATTGCTTGGTCAAAATATAGATCATAGGGTTGCAATCGGAAATAACTGTAGTCTTACATAATAAAATGCAGGTTTGGCACATCAGAGGCATGTATACATGTAGGTTCAATGAGAGAAGACAACGTATACATTGGTTAGCCTTGAGAAAGATGCATATGTACGCAAGTTTCTCATTGTGAAGTAGCGTACGTCTCATGAAATATGCTTTATCTGCTTTTGTTTATTGCTACAGTGTTCCGGGTTCAGAATTGGTGTCTAGTTACTATTACTGTTTTATGGTTACAACATTCTGAGAAGTGTTTGGTTGATCCTATTTGGGTTTGTACAAAGGAGATTGATTGATGCAGATATAATTGATGTTTGATTGATGATATTCATGGATCTAGTCGGAAAATTTATGAAACGTGGTCCCTGAAAGAAAAGACAGGGTTGTAGCCTTCTGTAGGTCAGCACCTACGTACTAGTACCTCAACTAGTACAAGAACTAAGGGGGTTGTAGCTCCCTTCCAAGAGAAGCTGGAGAATGAGAGAAGGTTGTAGCCTTCTACAGGTTGCAGCCTGAGTATTAGTATAAGACTGCACCAGTATAGAATCATTGTAAAAAGAAGTTTCTAATTGAAAGAAGATAGAGACAAATTGTAGCAGGTGGTTTTCACCCACATTGGGTTTCCACCTTATATCTAGTGTTCTTGTGTGTGACTATCTGCATTATCTTTCTGTTCCTGGTTAATGTTTATATGGTTCTGACATCACCATCTGAAGAATAATTAAATTATAAGTTATATGTTGGTTTCCTTAACTGAAGTTGCGTATATACGCTGGTTTCACTAACCTAAGTAGTGTATACAAATCTGTTTATGAATTGAAAAATAATTGACCTGATAATACTGATTCACCCCCCCCCTTCTCAGTATTATTTCCAACACCTCTCCCACTTCCAAAGCTTGAATTTTCGCAAGTGCTATTGATTAACAAATGAAGAAATAAGAAATGCTTGAAAATATGGGTGTATGCTTGTATTTGTTTTAGTTGATTATTTACTTTAAAATCTATTGTTGGTGTTGATATGTGAATGTGCTTAAACTGATATATTAATGCATGCAATAGTAAATAAAGAAACAGTGACAACAGACACATAAGACCACAAATTAATTTGTATTTCACCCACAACACTTCGGCTACATCTCTGTGAGATTTTGTCAATTTGACTTGGCTCTCTGGGATTATGGTGTAAGTCTTTTACAAGTCTTTGACTCAACTCCTACTATTCTACACATAAACTATGGGTTCGGACACCTTTTTATCCCTTGGCTCTTAAAGCTCTGACTTTTGGCTCTTGGCTCTTAGCTCTTGGCTCTGGCTCGTTGGCTTTTGGTTCTGTCTATTGGCTCTGACTCTTGGCTCTTTGACTCAAACTCTTGGCTCTTTGGCTCTCCTACTCTGGCTTTGTTATGTCCTCTAGATGTTTACAACTCTCTTTGGGTTTTTCACTTGCACTCCAAGTGACTCCCTTGGCTTCTACATTATCCCTTTGGTTTCAGCTTTCTCTCTAGCTTCTGCTCAGTAGTGACCCCTCAATGATCATTAATAGCAACCATGCACAACCCTGCAGCAACCAACTCAGCCACCAACATTAAATTAGTGCCAAACATAATTTGGCCACCGTTCTACAACCCAACATCCACCAACTCAGCCATTTTGTGGCTTTTAAGCCAAATCATGCTGCCTGTTTATCTCCCCTCTCGAGCTCTCTGTCTTCAAGTAGCTGCCCCTTCATTTTCCTCCTCTGAGTGTTAGCAGTCATTGCTAAACACTTCCTAGGATGGATGCCACCTATTTCGTAACAAACAAGTCAATGAACGTTTACAATTCCTTTGAAATAGTCATTTTCTACTACCAGGGAAATGCTACAAACACACGAGAAAAATCCACAAAACACACAATTCTAGACTTCATAGTTTATAATCTTACTTTATATCCTTATCATGTTTGGCCATATCGCATCACTAGTTGTGATGGCCCTTTGGCTTCCCCTTTGGTATCGCCAACACCGATTCACCGATATCGGCGATTGTAGTTGGACTATCACACACACACAAACACACACAGATATATATATATATATATAACATGGCCGATCTATTGTGTTTGCCGATGGTGATCCGTTGATTTCGGTGATCACTCCATTGCATCGCCCTAGTCCATCACGCCATGCCTCCACTCCGACCCACCGATCGTTGCTGGTGCGATATGCCAACTGAATCTGGATCGTTGATCGGCCAGATCCGACGAACCCTGTGCAACCATTGTGCCAGCCTCTCGATATGCCTCATGTCGTTGTTTTCTCATGTTTTTAAGTCTCCGATAGTGTTATTCGATGAGTCCATAACTGCTCCTTTTTCAATGTGATTTTCCCCTATGACCAATCAAAGTGGGCCATGTGGCCCAATCCCAACTTTCCACTGTGGATTAGCCCATGTGCCTATACTAAAAATCACAATTTTCAATATGGTTCAAAATTCAATGAAATTTCCTCCTTTTCTCAAGGAACAAGGGGAGCTTCTTTTCATGCTAACTGCTTCATCTGAAGTCTATTTTCACCCATTCAAGTTGCATTGGATTCAGAATAAAGAGATCTCTGCAATGAGATTATATCTGAGAGCATCTTATGATTTTCATTTTCCTTTGATTTACAAAGGATAGGTGCCATTTGGCACCTTTCACCTCTTGCATGAAGTATTTTAGAGTTAGAGGTTTATCCAGGATCCATTTTTGGATCACGCCTTCCCACTAAAATAACTTTTGGTATCCAAAAGACTGATATACTAATCTAAACAGTAAATGAGAGTGACTCAACCTCTTCTTTTAGCCTCCCTACACTTGCATTTGCATAGTGCCTCTGAATCAAAGTTTCTGGCCACTTCCCTTCTTTGGATGGGTTGGTCTTCTTGAGAAGAACTATCTTCCTCCTTCATGGCTTCCGATAGAACTTCTACTAAATTGGTCATAGTAGGTAGTTTTGAGCTTCTCTACCTTGATCATTGATCCAAGGTGGCTCAACAAACGTGAAGTACATCTGCTTCACAATACTTTCATTTGTACATGTTTGACAAGATCTGCATACAAATGATGGAATATATAACAAGCTCATAATACATGATTTTAAAGCAATCAACCCTTCAAGTCAATCACACAGACATGTTCCGAAAACAAGGAAAACATCAACATCCCTGTGTTCATGCACATCATCTCATGCATACATTTCATCCTTCAACTTTTGCTTAAGCACATTGTACTTTCAAAGTTGAAATAAAATATAATGTTACTGCAACAAAGTGAGCTTCCCACTCAACTTCTCCATTCACCTTCTTAGTAAAATCCTGCAACTTGCATTCCATTAACAAAGAAACACAAACAGATGCATGCGATCTTTAATTGGATAAGAACTCGAACCATTTCTTACCAATCCATTTCAAAGGTCCTTCCTTTGTCTGCACATCAGCATCAATATGTGAATGATTCTAAGACACATCAGTTATGGAATCTTCCTTTCCATTTTTGCGATCTTCTCTTTCCTCCTTCTCCCTCAGCTTTAGTGGAAGCATTGTTGGATTCAGATTCCAACACCTTTCAACAAGATGCCCTTGCTTATGGCAATAAGTGCAACACATATGCATCCTCTTGATAACATGATTTTCCTTTTCCAATGGACCTTTGGCTGCTTGCTTTCTTTCCTTGAAAAGTTTCCTGTATGTGGCCATTCTCTTCCAACATCTAGAAACATGGTGGTTATCCAAACCACAAAAGGGACATGCAATTAGTTTCCCATATCTATGTGGAAATTTATCATGCTTTGCAAAATCAAAAGGACTATGGTTAGAACCAGATTTATGCCTAACTCTTTCACCTTTATTGTCTTCATAAGGAGGTGAAGCAAATGAAGAAGTGGCTCCCTTTGGAATCCCATCAATCTCTTAAAGGCTGTTAGAGTCTCCCCGACTCTCTGGTTCAAGTGTGTACTTCTGAACACCTGCATCCTGCAATTGATGTTTCAAGCTATTGTATTCCTCTTAGAAACAACCTTCACACTTCTGAGGTGGAGGACATGGACTGAAACTCCTTCTTGGGACTATTTCAATGGCTTTCATGGAATTCTCTCCATAAGACTATCCATAGCCAAGACCCAAATACTTAGGCCTTTCCTCAACCATTATTGGTTCAACAATACCTTGTGCATGCTTTCCCAAGCCCTTTCCTTCATAGCCCATCTTGGACATTAGCTTGGAACCTATGCCTTTAGTATGTTTTTAAAAAGAACCAATACAATCGTCCTTAGAGGAATTTGAAGACAAAATGGAATAACTTACCTCTTCCTCAAGCTGATACTTGACTAAGGATTCTTGGGAAACAAAGAGCTGTGTTTCCAGCTCATGCATCCTCTTCAGGTTCATATTTGCAATATGAAGTTGCCTCTCCATTTCTTGTAGTCTGTCAACAAGCAACTGCTTCTCTTCCTTCATGTAATTCAACTTCTTTCAAAGCATACTGCTCTTCCTTCCATCCTCACACATTTCTCTCACCATATCCATCATGGTGGAAAATTCTTGCCTCATGTCTTCATTAAGGAATCTTGAGAAGAACGCAGAATTTGAGGACCCACTTGTAGAAGTTGTCATTATGCCAATGAACAAAAAAAAATCAACAAGATAAATAAAGAGCTTATTTAAGCAACCCCTTGCAACAAACCTCTTGTGCTTTGGATTGCCTTGAGGTCCTTTACGATAGAAGAACACCTTCAGCCCTTCTCCTTCTTATCCTCCCTGGACTGAGCTATACATAACTTTCCCTTCACCTCTGCAAACTTAGAAAATGGCCAGTCTGTAACCAAGCATAAAATCGACCTTTTGCTATTCAAACACCTTTTATACAAGCAATCCTTTCTTTAGCAATCAATAATTTTGATATAACCTTCCTAAAAGTGTGGTTAATCAATCTTAAGCTCTTGTGCCACCTGATCCAAAAATGGCGCTCTTAGGTTTCTTGTCTAGCTTACAAGAACCTCTCCCACTTCCAAAACTTGAATTTTCCCAAGTCTTATTGATTAACCAATGTGGAAATAAGAAATGATTGAAAATATGGGTGTATGCTTGTATTTGTTTCAGTTGGTTATTTACTTTAAAATATGATATTGGTGCCGATATGTGAATGTGCTTAAACTGATATATTAATGCATACAACAATAAATAAAGCAGTAGTAACAACAGACACATAAGACCACAAATTAATTTGGATTTCAACCAGAACTCTTGGGCTACATCTCTGTGAGCTCTTGTTAACTTGACTTGGCTCTCTGGGATTATTGTGTAAGTCTTTTACAAGTCTAGACTCAACTCCTGCTATTCTACACATAAACAGTGGGTTCAGACACCTTTTTATCCCTTGGCTCTTGAAGCTCTTACTTTTGGCTCTTGGCTCTTGGCTTTGGCTTGTTGGCTCTTGGCTTTGGCTCTTGGCCCTGAATCTTGGCTCTTTGGCTCAGACTCTTGCCTCTTTGGCTCTCCTACTCTAGCTTCATTCTGCCCTCTGGCTATTTACAACTCTCTTTGGGTTTTTCACTTGCACTCCAAGTGACTCCATTGGCTTTTGTGTTGTCCCTTTGATTTCAGCTTCCTCTCTGGCTTCTACTCAATAGTGAACCCTCAAGGATCAATAATAACAACCATGCACAACCCAGCAGCAACCAACTCAGCCACCAACATTAACTCAACAGCAAACATAATTTGGCCACCGTTCAACAACCCAACAGCCACCAACTCGGTTGTTCTGTGGCTTTTAAGCCAAATCATGCTGCCTATTTATCTCCCTTTTCAGGCTCTCTATCCTCAAGCCGTTGTCCCATCATTTTCCTCCTCTAAGAATTAGCAGTCATTGCTAAATGCTTCCAAGGATGGATGCCACCTATTTGGTAACGAATAGGGCAATCGATGCTTAAAATTCCTTTGAATTTTTTTTTTCTACTACACGGGGAAACGCTGCAAACACACGAGAAAAATCTGCAGAACACACAGTTCCAAACTTCAAAGTTTTATAATCCTACTTTATATCCCTATCTGGTCCACTTGGGGATTGCTTATCGTAATCGCAATTGGCCTGCCCCTTTGTTTTTTGTTTAATAAACGAAACAGGAAAAAAACATTAAAATTCACATTTGGTGGATATATATATATATATATATATATTTCCATTCCAGAACCCTATGGGGTCTAGCCATATCGCATCACTAGTCACAATGGCCCTTTGGCTTCCCCTTTGGTATTGTCGATGCTAATCCGCCGATATCGGCGATCGCAGTCAGACTATCGCACATAAATATATATAACATGGCTGCTCTATTGTGTTCGCTGATGGCGATCCATCAATTTCGGCGATCACTCCAACGCATCGCCCTAGTCCATTGCGCCATGCCTCTGCCCGCCGATCATCGCCGATGCGATATGCTGATCGAATCTGAACCGTTGATCTGCCAAATTCGATGGCCCTTGTGCAACCATTGTGCCAACCTCCTGATATGCCTCATTTCGTTGTTTTCTCATGTTTTTAAACCTCTGATAGTGTTATTCGATGAGTCCATAACTCCTCCTTTTTCGTGTGATTTTCCCCTATGGCCAATCAAAGTCGGCCACCTAGCCCAATCCAGGTCTTCCATGTCTTAGCTGTGGATTGGCCTGTGAGCCAATACTAAAAATCACAATTTTCAATATGGTTCAAAATTCAATGAAATTGCCTCCTTTTCTCAAGGAACAAGGGGAGCTTCTTTTCAAGATAACTACTTCATCTGAAGTTTGTTTTCACCCATTCAAGTTGCATTGGATTCAGAATGAAGAGATCTCTGCAATGAGATTATATCTTAGAGTAGCCTACAATTTTCATTTTCCGATGATTTACAAAGGATAGTTGCCATTTGGCACCTTTCACCTCTTGCATGAAGTCTTTTAGACTTAGAGCTTTATCGATGATGCATTTTTGGATCACGCGTGATCCAAATATGGATCCTGGATAAACCTCTAATTCTAAAAGACTTCATGCAAGAGGTGAAAGGTTCCAAATGGCACATATCCTTTGTAAATCAGAGGAAAATGAAAATCACAGGCTGCTCTCAGATATAATCTCATTGTAGAGATCTCTTCATTCTGAATCCAACACAACATGAATCAGTGAAAACAGACTTCAGATGAAGTAGTTATCATGAAAAGAAGCTCCCCTTGTTCCTTGAGAAAAGAAGGCAATTTCATTGAATTTTGAACCATATTGAAAATTGTGATTTTTAGTATAGGCTCATGGGCCAATCCATAGCTGAGACATGGCTCGCTGAGATAAGGAAACGTGGCCCACTCTGATTGGTCATAGGGGAAAGTCATACCAAAAAAGGAGGAGTTATGGATTCATCGAATAACACTATTGGAGGCTTAAAAACATGAGAAAACAATGAAATGAGGCATATCGGGAGGCTGGCACAATGGTTGCATAGGGGTCGTCAGATTTGGCCGATCAACGGTATAGATCCGATCAGCATATAGCATCAGTGGTGATTAGCGGGTCAGAGCTGAGGCATGGCATGATGGACTAGGGCGATGTGATCTAGCGATCGCCGAAATTGGTGGATCGCCATCAGCGAACACAGTAGAGTGGCCATGTTATATGTGTGTGTGTGTGTGTGTGTGTGTGTGTGCACGATAGTCCAACTGCGATCACCGTTATCAGCGAATTGGCGTTGGCGATACCAAAGGAGAAGCCAAAGGGTCGTCATGACTAGCGATGTGATATGGCCAGACCAAATAGGGTTTCAGAATGGAATATATTATATATTAATATATTATATTTAATATATATATATTATATTGAAATCTACCAAATCCGATTTTTAATGTATTTTGCATGTTTCGTTTATTAAATGAAAAACAAAGGAGCAGGCCAATTGCGATTACGATAAGTGATCGCCAAGCGAACCTGATAGGGATATAATGCGGGATTATAAAACTTCAAAGTCCAGAACTATGTGTTCTGGGGATTTTTCCCGTGTGTTTGCACCGTTTCCTTGGTAGCAGAAAACGATTGTTTCAAAGGAATTTTAAGCACTGATTGCCATGTCCGTTACTAAATAGGTGGCATCCATCCCAGGAAGAATTTGGCAATGACTGTTAACGCTCAGAGAAGGAAAATGGAGGGACGACGGCTTGAAGACAGAGAGCTCAAGAGGGGAGATAAACAAGCAGCGCGATTTGGCTTAAATGCCACAAAACGACTGAGTTGGTGGCTACTAGGTTGTAGAACGGTGGCCAAATTATGTTTGTTGCTGAGCTAATGTTGGTGGCAGAGTCGGTTGCTGCTGAGTTGTGCATGGTTTCTATTATTGATCCTTAAGGGGTTGCTACTAAGAAGAAGCCAGAGAGGAAGCTGAAACCAAAGGGACAACATAGAAGGCAAGGGAGTCACTTGGAGTGCAAGGGAGTCACTTGGAGTGCAAGTGAAAAACCCAAAGAGAGCTGTAAACAGCTAGAGGGCTGAACGAAGCTAGAGCAGGAAAGCCAAAGAGCCAAGAGTCCATGCCAAAGAGCCAAAAGTCAGAGCCAAGAGCCAGAACCAAGAGCCAATGAGCCAGAGCCATGAGCCAAAAGTCAGAGCTTCAAGAGCGAGGATAAAAAGGTGTCTGAACCCATTGTTTATGTGTAGAACAATAGGAATTGAGTCAAAAACTTGTAAAGGACTTTCACCATAATCCCAGAGAGCCATGTCAAGTTGACAAGAGCTCATGGAGATGTAGCCCAAGAGTTGTGGGTCAAATCCAAATCAATTTGCGGTCTTATGAGTCTGTTGTTAGTGCTGCTGTATTTACTGTTGTATGCATTAAAATATTAGTTTAAGCACATTCACATATTAGCACCAACAACAAATTTTAAAATAATCAGCTGAAACAAATACAAGCATACACCCATATTTTCAAGAATTTCTCATTTCTGCATTGTTTAATGAGTAAGACTTGGGAAAATTCAAGCTTTGGAAGTGGGAGACATTCTTGCAAGCTAGACAAGAAACCTAAGAGCCGCATTTTCAGATCACTTTGATGGAAGGTCACAGTTTTATCTCCATTACTAGCACTAGGGTTTGGTCCATGTTGATTTTGTCAGTTCGACAAGATTTTCAGAATTATCTCTTGTTCTTGTCATAATCTCTCATTATGAGTTCTCAAATGAGTCATCTAAGCATATAACCATTGAATAGTTTCAAGTAAGGCAACATTGTCATAGCAAGAATCTTCTCCAAATTGTATCCACATCTTCGGATTGGCCCCTACATACTTTGCATCGGAGTGATTTGGCAGTCTGGATCTCCTTTGTATTATGTCCTTGCATCTTTCTTCCTTTCTCTCTCTCTTCAATCACTCCTACATTGTTCCACTTAGTTTTTTCCCAGAAGCCTTATTGTCGTAACCCTGAGATTTGATACGATATGTGACAACCTTCACCTCATAACTTTAATAAATATTTACATATATAAAAATATGTTACATTTACCAAGCTCCCAAGCTATCTGATATGTATATTAATATTCGATCTTGACATAGGATAGTGAATATATATGTTCTAAACAAATAACACAACATTGCACGATGTCGAATTACTCCTATGCTAAATTCATCGATCAAATCACTATTAAAATTTACTACTGGCAAGCACTGTTATTGATTTTAATTAAATGAATGTCCTGGCACATTTTTGGTTGCATCACTGGTTCACCCGATGGTTGCATGTATTAAAAACAAAGCCTGGAACATTCTCGATTGGAGTTTGAATGGCCAGTTATTGGTAGATCATTTGTGTTAATTGATATCGTCGGATTAGAATTTATTTCATCGGACAATTGTGATTGTTTGGGAATTCATGAGGTTATTGAAACTTTAACTCTGCCTCAACCTTGGTCATTCTTTTGTCCTCTCATCTATCACACGAGCTCTACAACCAAATAACATTTTCTACTAGGCTTTTCAGGTTCTGGCCAGAACTAAATGCAGGTAAAGGCTACTACCCAGATGGTATGGTTAACTTTGATATAAGTATGATTTCCAAGGGTAACAAGACCCTCATTTTTTTATTTCAGTGTTTTATTGCCACAATACAGATCTCTACTAAGTTTGAATTTACACACTGACTTTCGGGGATTTTCTGGTTGACGGCTCTTCGAATCAATAGTGAATCCAGGTAATTGTTAGTATACAGTGCCGTCGAATGACATTATGTAATTTTATTTAACATCTATGATTCTTCAATTTGATAAGTCGTCTTGTTACCACAAGGTTTTACAAAATTTTGTTGATGGATGAAATATCAAATGCAGGGCCATTCTTCTGCATTGTGGCAGTGTTCCTCCTTAAGCAATCGATTGAGCACTGATGGTTCTTGACATGTCCCTTCAACAAGTGAATAATTTCACAAATGCTTGGGGTTTTTCAAGGTTATACTATGATGGCCCTAGCTAACCCTATATGGCCCTACCACAGTGTTCACAGCTAAAAATATACAACATGGTTTGAGTTAATTTGAGGTACATACTTTTTCCTCGTTATCCACTCTATGTGCTATGACTTAAATTATTCTTGTTTCAGACGTCTTTCTAATTTATGCTCCTTTTCCTCTTTCAGGTAATGATTACAAGAATGTTCAATGTTTCCATTTATCTCCTTGAAGTTTCATGAGCATGTCAATGTTTACTTAAACCTAGAATGTGGTATCGGCCTCTAGGTTGATTCATTACTCTGACTCAAACCCTTCTGTATTTGGTCGTAAATTTGGCTGGATAACTTATGGAAGTTTTTTGAAGACAATGTTGTCCTCTAGGAGCTAGGTTTTTAGGTAGGTCAAGTTGTATTAACCCCAAGGATGTATGCTCTTGATGATCCTTTGTCTGGATTAGTTACTTTCCTTTTGATTAGTAATTACTTTGAAGAATCCCTGAACAGATGATGACTTCAAGTCAAAAACCATGTTCGCTTTCTTTATTTTATATGTACAAATATTTTTAAAGAGTTATAACGTCCAGTTTTATGGTATAATTCTCTGAGTTAAATTTCCTTAACTACTATAATGTTAATAAATGAGTTTGATTGGATATTGTGGTCATTCCTAGCCCCATCCTAATTGTGTGATCTACACCAATATTTACCGTTATTTCGATGAGACTAAGTTTAATCGTATTTCTATTCTATGTCTATGTCTTTCAGAAAAGAAAATAATTTCAACTTGCATAATATCGTTTATTCTGAATCTGTCTTTTATAAAAGAAAAACGTGTTTCCATTGCATGTTTGTTATTTGGAACAAACCACTATATAAAATACTATTTTAACTTCTATCTGTGGATAATAATAAATATTCTAGCCAGTAATATACTTCATTTTTCGTAAAAATTAACTCTATAGTTATCTATTATGATTATTCTTTCATTATGTTGTAGTATTTGATCTTTTCTTTCCATCTCTGTTAGCAAGCCTCTGCACGAAAGAGAAGAAATTTAATCGAACTGTGTTAATATACTTATTTGTTTTCGTTTTCTTCTTTCTTTCAATTTTTCAATGATTTTGTTTCTTGAAGATCTCGCTAGCTAGCCATGAGTGTGGCGATGATGTCTAGACTGTCCCTCGAGCTCTTCCCCTACACACATTGGTATTCACTAGTTAATTGAATCACTACAAAATATGAAGGCTTTCTGTTTAGTTTCCCTTTCCTCCAAGACTCCCACTAGTTTATTTCACCTAGCCAAAGGAGGTTCCTTGGACTCTTCAGTAGCCTCATTTAATTCCTTTACTTTCTTTTCCAAAATTTCCAAATCCCCTAGGCCTTCCTGAATTTTCCTTTTGAAGAAAAAGGTGAGTAACCACCTTAACTGTATCAGGAATTCTAACCATTGTTTTCTTGTTCTTGAGAACCACTTTACTCTTATTATATATTATTCATAAATTGATTTTTCCAACTCAGCTATTATTTTTTTAGGGTTTCCATCGTACACATTATAATAGAGAAACAATAATAGAGTAAAATTAAAAGCAATAAAAGTAAATTAACTGTTCATGTAGCATGGGGGTGTTACATTATTCCTAATTTTCTAACCAAAAAACGAAATGCTAGGCCAAAATTCTTTGAAATCTGAACATTAAATCTATTTAAATATATAAAATAAATGATCTAAATTTGGAAATCAAATAAATACGTTTATGAAGTTATTGATTTTAGTGGTTTAGATTCAAATCTAATAAGAAAAGGTTGAAGGTAAAGTTATTAAATTAAAAGCAAATTATGGCCCTGGTTTAAAATGTATTTAATACAAAAATAAATAATTTAAATTTAGAAATCAAATAGATTAAATGTATTGTTAATTTTAATTTATTTATAAATTATTAAATTTTAAGTTTTTTTATAAGAGTTTGAAATAAAAAAATATTTCTAAATTATTTTTGATTCAATATATAAAATTATTTTAATATGAAATTAATTGATTTATTAATTATCAAGTATAGATTTATTTTAATTCTGAATCTACCAAGTGGGGAGCACATGATTTTAGTGCTGAAGCAATATCATACAACATGTGTTCATATTGGGCAATATGCATTGAGGGAAAAATGACATTATATATTGGGGGATATATATAAGGGGTAAAAGTTTTTTATATTGGATGGTATAAAAATGGAGCCCAAAGTTAATGAAAAAATATAAAGGGGTATAAAAATGTTAATGAAAATTAGATACCAACAATATCTATTGAAAGTAGGTGTTTTTTAAATTGGGAAGATCTATTGAGTTAGAATTGATAAGAAGTTAAATAATGTGATTTTTAGAGGTATTTTCCAATATATAGTAAAATTATGAGTATTTTTTTTGTATGCCATGAGTGCACGTGATATGTTAGAGGGTCATTGAATGAAACACAAATGGTGGTGGTGGTGATATGTATCAAATCTCTCAATATTCAAATATTTTTTTAAATGCAAAACTTAAGGGAAGATTTGCATTTCCAAATCCTCTTGGCTCTTGGTAAATTAAAAGAGGGATCTATGTTGATTTTGAACAACAACGTAGTAAAATGAAATATATATAATATATATATATATATATATATATATATATATATATATATATATATATATATATACTTGTATTATAAGGAGGTTATCAACCTCACCCTTGCTAAACAAAAATATATTTTAGTTTTTACTAGTGTTAGGAGGAAAATGAACAAAGATAAGAACTAATTCTCATGAGCTTCGAAGTGAAAGCAGGTGCTAAAATATTCCCAAAACACCCTCGGATGAAAGAATTTTTCATATTTCCGATAGTAAGAGGGTTGAAGATCAAAATTCTTTTCTCTTAGATTTTTCTTCTATTACTCACATTTGTTCCCATTTCCAAAACATTTTCCACACCACAAACCATCTTGACTTGTTAAGTCAGCAAAACTATAGTGAGCTTGGAATGCTTCTTTCCCTTCTTTTTGATCATATACATAAAACATTAAAGAGGCACAATTAATCTCTTACTTTCTTAAGTTCTGATAGACTTCATTGGTCTTCATTTCATCATCATCTATTCTTTTGTTTTATATATTATATACATTGTTTACATTGAAATATTTTATATATGATTCACATTGTACACAATAAGAGGTTAATACATGCCTCAATCATATTTGAAAGTAGAAAACATATATCCGTAGACACACAGACTCTCTCTCTATATATAATTATTTTTGCATAAGTATTTTATGAATTATTCCCTAGACATATATAAATTAGATTTAATTTTTTGTTATTATGTATTTTAAATGTTGTAATAATCTACTCAAAATGTTGAATTTCCATCATATATACATAATAATCTTTGTAATATTTAAATTCATTTCCTATATATAGTATAATATAAATATATATATATTGAAATAATTGGTTTATGACTCATGTTATAATAAAATGTTAATACATGCCCCAAATCATATTTGGAAGTAGAAAACATATATCTCTAAGGTTCATTTTCTATATTACTATTATTATGAAGTCAACGCCATATTAAAAAATGAATGAATTATAAATCTCCATAAAAGGAAAAACCTATTAATGGAATAAAAAGTTTCTTTCATTATTTTAACTTTTAATTTTACATGGCATCTCTCAATTCCATGTTAAGTAGTGAAGGAATTACATATCTCTTTAATATTAAAAGTTATTTTTATTTTCATTACTTTCAATTACTTTATCTCTATGTAAAGTGAATGTAAAATTAAGGTGGAAAATGAAGTATTTTATGTTAGAAACAATGCTTACATTAGAATTGGTTTGTTACTTTGGAATAGATTCTTGGAGATTGTTGAGATATTATCTCAACCAAAATATGTTAGTTTAGAATTAGATGGATCTAGTTCCAACTATATAAATGTATCACATTTTTTATTGGCATAGATATAATAGTTTATTTTGTATTCAATTACATATTTTGTCTTGGTATCAAAGTTGGTAGTTTTGGGTTTACTCCTCACCAAATGGCCCAAAAGAATGTGAAAGGTTTTCTTAAATCTATTGTTGCATGTAGGAAAGTTGCCAATATGTTTCATCACATCAACATGAATATCTGTTGTTTTTGTCAACCTCAGTCATCCTGCCCTAAAAAATTGAAGAGAAGAGGATGTTGTGGCCTTACATTAAAGTTTCATCTTCAAGATATTATCAGTGAAGAGAAGGTATTTGAACTTTTAGATGTTAATCCATCATATTTTCTACATGGTGATCTAGGTTGTTAGGTGAAAGTGGCTAGATTTAGAAAAGGAGAGTTATATTGTATGCATTTAGTGTGTGTGTAAGCACTCATCAATCTAGTCAAAAGTGGATGGGAGTCACTGATCCAGGTGGATATTGGTGGCCACCCGCTAATTCGACTTGGATCCCCTCTAGTGCTTCATGCAGTTTTTTTCAGTTTCCTTAATTATAGCACCATTTACTATTTTTAGCAGTTTTCCGGGTCCTAAACTTCCGGAGCCATTTTGAGGCCCTGAACGACGTTTTTTGAGAAATCTACTGCCGGTAATTTTTCTGTCTGAAAATCGTCTTTTCCGTCGTAGTCCTCGGAGAGATCTTTCCAACGGGCTATCATGCGCGTCAAACAGAGATAAGACGACCAATTCGCGACCCCGGGAAGTTGATGTACCAACTTACCCAAAAAC
>APFE030128813.1:3745-18517 GCA_000404065.3 Pinus taeda | reverse complement strand
GGCTCTACTCAACTTAGCTCTGCTAAACTATGAAGAAGAAGAATTGATCGAGAATGTCTCATACCATTCTCCACTGACTTGAAGTCAGTCTCAGAGTGCGTACCACTGGTCCCAGACCAGTCTCAACCGACCCAAATTCAGCGTCATAGTGGGTACCACTCCTACCACTAGTCCCAGGCTAGTATCATAGGCTCAGAGAGTGTACCATTAGTCCTAGACCAATCTCAACTGACCCGAAGTCAGCGTCATAGTATGTACCACTCTCATTGGTCCCAGACTAGTCCTGCACTGACACGAAGTCAGTCTCAGAGTATGTACCACTGGTCCCAGACCAGTCTCAACTGACCCAAAGTCAACGTCATAGTGAGTACCACTCCTACCACTGGTCCCAAACTAGTCCATTGATCCTAGATCAATGAAGGTCATCCTAGCATAGGGAGTACGATAGATACAATGATGCGTCCATCGGTACTACTATGGTCCCTATCCTCATTTCCCTACTCATTGATCAGATGAGAGGTACTTCCCATGAGTCCTAGACTACATGGGTAGGATGCCTTGACAGGATAACTTAATCAATCCCATCATCACAGGAGAACTAATCATCCTACTACAATTTGTCATGGAGAATACATCATCCAGACCTCGCAGGAGAACTAATCATCCTGCTACGCAGGAGAGCAAATCATCCTGTCCCACAAGAGAGCGAATCATCTTATCCACTAGAAAGCGAATCATCTTGTCCACAAGAGAGTGAACCATCCTGTCCCAGTGTGCACCACTAGGGGAGGGTGAGTCACCCTGTGGTCATATGATGTTCCAGTAAGAACCGCAAGCCCCCAGAGCTCCATGTAGGCAACATGCAGGACCCTTGTACAAGGGTCTCTTGATGACTCCAAGTCGTTCAGGAAAATCACAAATTTGATCTTTCCCCAGGGCTTTGACAAAGTGTATCGACCTGTACATCATCTTAATGCAATGGAGCCTCCTTGCTCATTGACTTGCCATATCCCAGATAAGGCAGTATATGATGTCTATCTGTTGGAGCAATTATCGAATACAGGATTCCTCAATAATCAAATCCCACCTTTAGTTGTTACAGAGAATCACAGTGGTATTCATCATGTGTACAAATAGCCCATTGAAGAGCTTCCCCAACCAGGCAGCTTCATATGAGATCATACTCATAGATATGTATTCGGTCTCGGTAGTGCTTACAACAACTGACTTCTTTTTCCTGCTCATCCATGATATCGAAGCAGAATCTAAAGAGAAACAACACTAAGAAGTGCTCCAGTGATCCTCCACACTGTCTGCCCAATCAGCATTCGAATAATCATGCAGTTTCATATTTATGGCAGTGTATCTCAATTCATGAGTGATTGTGCCCTGAAGACATCGAAGAAGATTCTTGGCACCAAGCTAGTGAGGCTTAACCAAATATGAGCTCCCCGTGCTAACTGCAAAACATATGTTCGAATGGAAGTTCACCAAGAACTTTCCCAAGTCTGGTCCGACATCACTACTGTATAACTTCCTCGAGGTAGTCATAGTATTGCAGTTTATCATTTCACATCCGGAATCCAACTCCCTCTTACTTCTACAAGTGAGAGGGTTTGCATAGGTTGTCCTTGTAAGGTGCTAGTATGAGAGGTCTATCAGCCACAACCTTTGGATGGTTTGGATTCATTTCATTCCTAGTGAATCTCAGCTTTATCAGATAGCTATCGATCCTCTCATACTATGCCTGGGGTGTTTAGCTTCAAGCCATAGAGGGATTTCTTCCACCTGCATATGTGAGATTCTTGATTATCAATCTCAAACTCCTCGGGTTGTTCCACACCTGTGGACCTGCTACATGAGGGGAATGGTCCCCTTGTAAGATTTTCCTTCGGTACATCTCAAACATGTACTTTCATGATCCTTTTGAATTCATGCATCCTTGTCACCATCTGACTCATAGACCTTCGGTGCTACGTGACAATGGACATGGTCCCCAGTGGACTTCTTGCAATTTGATACAACCCTGATCTCAAAAGCATCTCTGAAAATTCTATTTCAAACACGTACCTTTCCATTGATGAGTGCCACCCTAAAACCTTTGACTTCCATTTCCAAGATGGACACCAGGTTCTTTTTGCGATCAGGTACATAAAGGTGATTCAGGGGTTTCCTTGCTTTCTTAAAGAGACGACTGTGTCCTTGATGACTTGTTTTTTTGCCATTCAGACACTCCTTTGCATAAGGGCCGAACTTATTGTAACCAAGGCATCTATCTTTCCTTCCATCCTTAGATCCGAACTTCCCATTGAAGTGATCTTTAGGTAGGCCATCATAAATTTCTATTGTGCCAGTCTAATAATATTTTCTGCTTCGACTTCACCCTAGGTGAATTATGAAGAACCCATTGATCCTTTTGTCTTGTCCTAACTATCTTCAGTGATTTCTCTTTCACTCTTGCTTGGGAATTGTCTTTGCCTCAGCTCTGATACCATGTTTATTTTAGGTATGTTCTATGCAAGAAAAATTTATTTAATTTCTTTTCCATATTAGCAATCACATCATCATAAAGTAAACTGCAGATAGAACATAAATATAAATAGTAGAAGACAAGCCAAGACAAGAGGACACAATATGTGGTGCTAGCCAGGGACAAACCACACAATGTGTGGGGAAACCCTTGATCAATTTTTTTATTATGTTCTTCAAAGTTCAGCAGAGAAAGAGAGAGAGAGAGAGATAGTACATTTATAACAGAAGTCAACACTTTGACTTATATAGATCTAGCATAGATCATTTCGTATATCGATGAGATCAATTGAAGACATTATGATTCAATTGATTCTCCAAGGTGACGGCTTCACCTATCGTAGTGCTGCATATTGTCCATTTGCTGCACCTTACCATGTAGCACCATGCTGCTCTATCACAGTGCTGGACCTAGATGATTGAGCTGTTCTCATCTTCATGCTGCTCATCAAGCTGCATCTTCCATTGCCTCATTCATCATCAAGTTGCCCATGCTTATGATTACACTCATCATGGTGTTGCCCATGGTCCATGTATCATTGTGCTACCCATGCACATGATCTCATACATCATGTTGCTGCCCATGCTCCATGTATCATTGTGCTACCCATGCACATTATATCATAGTTGCATCCTTATGATAATACATCCTTCTGAGTGCATAGATATTTATTGCCATAACCTGCATATATATACCTTGCCATGTATATATGTTGTACTGCAGATTTTCCTGCATATATGAGCATATGTCAGCATATATGAGTCTTCATATACATCATATCACTATCCATACACATACACCGCATATAACTTGTATCACCCCAGCGTATATATTGTGTGTGACCATGCTGCTAGATCTAGGGCCTACGTTTATATATCTGCATGGTATATCATATGACTGCATTCTATATCATATGACCTACATGGTATATCACCAAGACTTCCCAACGTATCATGACTGTCCAACGTTTCATGATTGTCCAGCGAATTCAATATATCATTATGAATACGTTGCGTTTACATGTATGCAATCCAATGTATATGACTATGTTGTGTTTACAATGTATATGACTGTGTTCCATGTATAAGATTGTGTTTACATGAATATCGTTGTGTTCCATGTATAAGACTGCGTTTACATGAATATGACTGCGTTCCAATGTGTTCCTTACCTTGCTGCCTTGACTACATTCAATGCTTATGTGTTGCATATACTTTTCCTTGTGTTGCGTTGAGGGCTTGACCTGCGGCTAGGGCTGAGTGTCACCATAGACTATGACTGTCCCCATGAACCATGCCTACATATTAATCTCTATGCCCAACATGTATTCATTTTCCGGCGTTGTTGCTTCCATGAGTACGTTAAGTTTGCATGATTGTGCATAGTGGTAAGGTCCTTCATTACAGCGTTGAGTCCACTGCGACTACCCTTCATGTATCATCTCCATTGATTGCGTTATCCATTAAGGCATCAGCGTAATCCATAGTGTATCTTCTTCTCCAAAAACCCAAGACGTGGAGAGGAGATCACTTGAGGTGAGTGCCAAATGACTTCAAATCCTCTTCTATTTATACTAATGTGTAGGTGATGAATAGACACATCTATTGGGCTTCTGAGCCTACTCAAGTGCTGGTCGGCTTGATAATAATCACATAATTGAAATAAATTCGTATCTCCATAAATAGTTATTGGAATCGAATGGTCTTTGGATCAATCCTACACCTCTTCACAAGAGGGATCCAATAAAAATATCAGCTGCCATAAATAAGCTGACCCACATGGAGTTTGGCCCTAGTTACCAATTTAACAAATCATGGCAACAAGAAATACATACGATGGTTTACCTCGTTCTCCAAGTCACAAGACTGCCATGATCTTAGCCTTCTAGATGGCAAAGTTGGATGCTCCATCCAACCTGTCCTAATCCCTTAGTCCATTGACTGCCATCTCTACTCAAATAAGTGTATAATAGGTTCTCTTATCCCTCTCTTACTGCTACCCTAGCAAGACTCGGATCTGGATTTCTTTGGCGCTAGAAATCCTGTAAGGAACAAGTTCTTTCTTGACTCCCTTTGAGTCTTGATTTCCTTCACGGAAATCCTCTTGCCAAATAATGTCGAATCACCCCTTCTCCAATCCTCCTTTCTTGTTGTTTAACAACCCGGACTTAGATTTCTTTTGGAAGGAAATATGTCAACACATTGACTCCCTCTACCTTGGTTTCGTCTCCACAGACATTGTTCAACAACAACAGTAACAATGTCCCACCAGCACCATAGATCGAATCTACACTTCTCCTACTTCCCTGACAACTAACTGATCTGAGCCCCTCAGGCTCTACGCTGGCCCAAAGAGCTGATGCAGTCATTACGTGAGATCCTCTTGGCTACTGTGTCTCCTCCTCCTAGCTCATAAAGCTGACGCAGACACTGTGTGAGATTCTGTGTCACTCCTTTGGAACTGCGTTACCCCTTCAGTTGCTCCTGTGGTTCTAAAACAGTGTTGTCACTCGAGACATCTGCCTCTCTACAGGAAATTTGTTGGATCTCCCAGTTGATGGCTTAAGTGTCCTATGATCTACAATCCTCTGATACCATGTGAAGATTTCTAAATTTATAGAAATCCTACTGTAGTCACTAGTTTATCATCTCCTACTTGTTATTTCATTCAACAAGTTATTTAATTATAAACGATGATGAAAAACACTACTGCAGACTACACAAACATACATATCATAAAATGAAACAATAGATGAGACAAACACACAAGGGACACCGTTATTTTTGGACAACATGTCCTTGAAAAAACCCAATGTGAGAAAACTGGTGCAACAGATAGATGGTTTGTATTATTAAGCAGGAAGAATTTGAGTACAATAGGCTGCTTCTCACACCAGCTAACCTTTCAAAGAAATCACAACAACAAGAAATACATACGAGGTTTTACCTCGTTCTCCAAGTCACAATTGATCCATTGAGTGGCTTGACTCCGTAAAACACCGTGAAATCCCAATGCAATCACTGCTTGGTCCAACATCTTGACTCTAGGAGACTATGTCACACCTTCTGCTGGATCGATTTATTGGAGGAAGACCATTGTTCATCCTTCCCGGCTTAGAAATGTTAGGATATTCCGACACATAAGAAATAGTTAAGTATAACTTGGTCTTATGTAGAGTTAGGTAAAGTGTGTTTCTTTACTATGTACTTTTGTAACTTACAATCTGACGGTCATGATATGTTCTAGACATTAAGTGATCTGACAGTTCATTCTCTCCTCGGTATTACCAGCACTTGATTCATGGCTTAACACCCGATTGGTCCATGATCTCTATTTAAAGAGCATGGAGGGTCATTTGTAGAGTGACTGTTCATGAGATACACTTATGTAAAGTTTATTTCTTTTATTAATAAATTTCATGAAGTGATTGCATTGGCTTAGGCCGTTGATTGTTTCCCTCTTTGAGGGTTTTGACCACGTTACGAATACTAGCGTATTGATCTATGATCTATTTGTGAGCAGTGTCCTTTGGTGTTATATCTGAGGAACTTACCTTGTAAATTCCTACATGGTATCAGAGCTATTTGATGGCAGCATCTGTTGGTGATCCAAATCGGAAGTTGGTACAATTGCATCCGACTTTCGTTTCATAAATCTACTATTTCTGACTGCTTTCGGGCCGAGAAGACTGCTCTATTGTGTTAGGAGCATATGTTCCAGTGAGGAACACCTTTCGTTTCACATGAAAAGGTTTCTAGTAGTCCTAGCTACGTCATTTTTAAGATCTGGAGGTATACAGTCTTTATTTGTAGTTTTACTTATTTATCTCTCTGTTTATTTTGATTTATTTATCTCTCTGTTTTTTATTACCGGATCTATATCTTTCATTTCTGCGTATGCTCTTTGCCCCGCGACTCTGTGTGATCTGGGAAAGTTAGAAACAGAAAGGAAGGATTTTTCTCATGTGTATGCTCTTTTCCACTGCGCCTTAGTGTGATCTTGAAAAATCAGAAACATTGAGGAAAATATTTAGTTTCCGGTGAAAGCTAACTTCAGGCCGTAAGGTTTGGTTTTTTTTTTCACATCTGTGTTGGGTTGTATGGCTTTTTGTTTTGTAGAAAAAAAGAGATTTTTCAAGTAATCACACACCCCAACATTTCAGTGACTAAAAAAAAATACCCCTTCCTCTTTTCCAAAAATTACCAACCTTTTAAATTAGCTCACTTGGTCCAAAGTTACTTTATGATAATAAAGGTCTTGAGTTCAAGTCTTTCCTTTTGTCGAGTTATTTTTTCAAAAATCACAAGTAACTTATGTTTTAAAATTACTTTATGTAAAAGTGTTCTCACCCATTATAAAAAGTGAGTCACTTATAATTCTAAAGTCTCTTTATCTTTTATTTAAGTTACAATTTAGTGTGTAGCTCATAAAGTACCATTGTAAAAATGACTTTCACTTATTTATAAAAGTGGGTCACATATTTTTTTTTTTTTAAAGTGAGCTAATTAGATTAAGTTTGGAAGGGGGGATTTTTTATATATATAACATTATTATTCACTTCTACACATTCACGCACTTCATCAACATCTTCAACAACTTTTCTACAAAAATCCATAACTTTTTCATTCGAAAGCCGTTTTCAGAGCCGTTTTTTTTAATCTGCCTAATTTTTTGAGATCTTTCCATTGGAACACTTAGTTGCAAAATCTACAACTTCAGTTTCTGTTAAAATGGAAAGTCCATGCCAAGTTATTCTTGACTGCACCAACTACTTCCAATGGTGGTTCTACATTGTGGATTTACTTAGAAGTAACGGTCTTTACAGAATAGCCTTAGGCCAAGAAACTAAACCTAAAGATGAAGATAAGATAACCAAATGAGAAAATAGTCAAGATCAAGCACGTGGGTTGATAGGAATGTCTATTTCTTCAGACTTTAGATTCCATATCGCAGAACTTGATACCCCTAATGAAGAAATGAAACAGCTCATTAATGTTTTTGGAATTAAAAATGAAATTAGAGCCCATCAACTCAAAAATGAGTTGCTTATGTTGGACCCCAATAATGTTTCTTCCATTGAAGATTTTTTGTCAAAGTTCAAGACCCTTAGACTTCTCTTGGAAGGTGTTAAGGTTAAGAAAGAAGATGGTAGCCTTATCTATTCCACTCTTACTAAGTTGGGACCAGCCTACTCTGTGTTTGTTTCCACCTTCCATTTTACTAGAGAAGCCTTTATTTCTCAAGGACAAGACTACAAGTCCCCCTCTTTCGATGCCTTTTGTGATTCTTTAATAAGAGAACAAGAAAAACTTTTACATCTTGGTCTTCTTAATCTTGAAAACTCTTATAAGAAAGCCTTAGCTACCCAACAACAACCAAATTAAAAGAATTCTAAGAAGCAGTATCCTAAAAAGAATAGTCCTAAACCAAACAAGGGTCCTAAGCAATTTCATTCTCAAAATGAAAAGTCAATTCAACAAAATGATAAGGAAAATAAAAGCAAAGGGAAGAATATTGATAGGCATTGCAACTTTTGTAATCGAGATGGCCACTTCGAATCCAAATGCTTTAAGAAGATGGAAGCCTTGGAAGTATCAATGAAGAAGCATAACATCCATTTGGAGCACTCTTCAACTCCAAATTCATCTTCAGGAATAGCACTTTCTACATGTTGTTGTCAAGCCTCTCGGTCTAGTTATGCACTAAATGTATCATCTTCTTCTCATTCTCATGAGCGGCTCATTGATTTTGGAGCTTCTTATCACATGGCCAAAAACAAAGCCATGTTTTCTTCTTTAAATGATTGTAACACCAAAAATATATATGTTGGTGATGATAGATCTCTTAGTGTTGTAGGGACTAAAACTATTCATATAGACAATGGTCAATTCAATGATGTACTATGTGTTCCAAACTTATCCTGCAACCTTCTATCTATATATCAGATAACTCATTCAGGTGAAGGTAAAATCATTGAATTTTCACCTCACGATGTTGTAATTAAGGACCTAAGAAATCCTAGACAGATTTTAGCTACTGGCATTGCGATTATTCTACAAGGTTGTATAAGTTTAACAACTTTGGGTCATCAACACTTCCCTTAGTATTTGTTGCTCATAATGATGAAGTGAGTAAACTTTTGCATGAGCGATTTGGTCACTTAAACTATCGCTCCCTTCAAAATCTATGTAAAGAAAATATGGTGACAAGTCTTCCTATGGTATCTTGCAGAGATGGTGTTTGTTCCGAATGTGTACTCGGAAACATCATCGGGATAGTTTTAAAAAACATGCCTCTTGGCACACCTCAACCCCTTTACAGCTTATGCATAGTGATTTATGTGGTCCACTTCCAGTTGTTTCATTCTATGACTACAAGTATTTATTAACTTTCATTGATGATTTCTCCAAACACACTTGGGTATACTTCTTAAAACTCAAGAGTGAAGTATTTAATGTATTTTTGGCCTTTAAGGCCTTTGTTGAGAAACAATCTAGACATCAAATTCTTAAGCTAAGATTTGATAATGGTGAAGAATATGTTAACAACAAATTCATCAACTTTTGCATTGAGCATGGAATTCAAAAGCAACATATTGTTCCATATACTTCACAATAAAATGGTGTAGCTGAAAGGAAGAATCGCACCTTAAAGGAAATGGATAATTGTATGCTTCAATCTAAAGGACTTAGTCTTAATTTTTGGGCAGAAGCAATTAACTGTGAAAATTACATAGTAAATCACACTCCTACTAAGGTTTTAAATAATATCACTCCAGAAGAAGCATGGAGCTCAATTAAACTAGATGTAAGTTAGTTTCGTGTTTTTGGAAGTGAAGCATGGGTCCATATTCTAGATGAGAAACATAAAGCTTTAGAACCTAAGAGTGAAAAATGTATTTTTGTTGGATAATCTGAAGATGCCAAAGGATATATACTTATTCTACTTAAGTCCAAAAGTTTTATATTTAGAAGAGATGTAAAGTTTTCTGAAAATATATCGGCTTACGAGTCTAGTTCGGTGGATGTGCCACCTCTCTTTATCCCTTCTACTTTTGAAAACATTTCTTCTTTAGATGATGACATTGAGGATGACAATCCTCCCCTACCTTCTCAAGATCTTCCTTCAACTCCTCAACTTCCAAAATGGGTCTATGCTACTCGGGATGTAGCAAGTGCTCTTGCAGGTGATCCTACAGATCAGTGACGTACACGTTCTCAGTTCGATAGAGCCTTTTCTTTACTGGCTCAAGCTTCAACGAATCATGATCTTGACACCTTTAAAGAAGCTTCAGGCCATCCAGATTGGGACACAGCTATGAATGAATAATATCATTCATTATTTGCAAATGATTCATGGGATCTTGTTCCTCTTCCAAAGGGATGAAAAATTGTTAGATGCAAATGGGTTTATAGAACCAAGTATGGACCAGATGGAAAAATTGATAAACATAAAGCTCGTCTTGTTGCTAAGGGTTTTTCACAAGTTTAAGGCATTGACTATACCGAAACCTTCTCCCTTATTGCCAAAATGAACTCTATCCACCTTGTTCTTTCCCTTCCTGCCTCTTTCAAATGGGAAGTCCATCAGATAGATGTTAAATCTGCCTTCTTGCATGGGGACTTGCATGAAGAAATCTATATGGAACATCCTCCTGGTTTTATACAAACAGACTCCACCCTTGTATGTCGGCTTAAAAAATCCCTTTATGGTCTCAAGCAAGCCCCTTGTGCTTGGTATGCCAAAATGGATAGCTTTCTTTTAGAAACCGGCTTTTCTAGGTGTCATTTTGACAATACTGTCTACACCAAGAAAGTGGGCAAGTCTCTTATCATTCTTGTTCTTTATGATGATGATCTTATCCTTACTGGTAGTGATCCCAACCTTTTAAACCATGCGAAGTCCAACCTTAAGAAGAAGTTTGAAATGACAGACTTAAGACACTTGCATTATTTTCTTGGTCTTCAAGTCTTGCAATCCAAGGAAGGTATTTCCCTTTCCCAATCCAAGTATGCTTGTGATCTTCTATGCCATTTTCACATGGAAGACTATAAGCCAAACCCTTCTCCCTTTCAGTCTAGAGTGAAACTTTCAGTCACTTTTACTTCCCCTAAAGTTGATGCTACCTTATACCGTCAACTTGTAGGAAAACTTTTGTATCTGACCCATACTTGTCCTGACCTTTCCTTTGATGTTGGCCTTATTGCTCGGTTTATGCAAAACCCACATGAAAGTCATTGGAAAGCAGCTAAAAGAATACTTCGTTTGTTTGAGGTATAGTTCAGTTTGGGATTCATTACAGTGCAGAAGCATCTCCTCTATTGGTTGGTTTCACTGATTCCGATTGGGCTGGTGACCCTGATGATCAAAAGTCTACTGCCAGTTATGTCTTCACTCTTGGTTCTGGACCTATTACATGGGCTTGCAAGAAAAAAAGTGCCATATCTCTTTCTTCAACAGAAGTAGAGTACCGTGGTGCTGTAGATAGTAAGGAAGCCCTGTGGCTTCGTCAAATCCTATTAGATTTTGTTTTTCAGCAGCAGCATCTGACTACACTTTGGTGTGATAATCAAAGTGCCATTCAACTATGCAAAGATCCAGTCCAACATCAGCGCACCAAACACATTGAACTACACATGCACTTCATCATAAAGCTCATTCATGACCATGTTCTTGGCGTGCAATATTGTTCAACAGATGATCAAGTTGCAAACATCTTTACAAAGGCTCTCACAGAGGTGAAGTTTACTAAACTTCAATTTATGGTTGGAGTTCAGGAAGTTGTCACTAAGGGGGGATAGGCTCTAATGCCTCCTTCCTTCTCCTATTCTGTCATATTTTTACATCCTTCAATTCGACAACTTACAATCCGACGGTCATGATATATTCTAGACATTAAGTGATTCGACAGTTCATTCTCTCCTCGGTATTATCGACACTTGATCCGTGGCTTAACACCTGATTGGTCCATGATCTCTATTTAAAGAGCATGGAGGGTCATTTTTAGGGTGACTGTTCATGAGAGAATCTTATGTAAATTTTATTTGTTTTATTAATAAATTGTTTGAAGTGGTCGCGTTGGCTCGGGACATGGATTGTTTCCCTCTTTGAGGGTTTTAACCACGTCAAGAATACTGGTGTATTGATTTGTGATCTGTTTGTGAGCGATGTCCTTTGATGTTATATCTGAGGAACTTACCCTGTAAATTCCTATGAGAAACTCGCTTCTCCAGCAAAATATCAAACTTCTGATGAATATCCTACACTACCACTGCAAGAGACCCTCTTGGCCCGCGTCAGCACTCCGTGAGCCCCTTCCTGGGCTGTGTAGGCATCTACGTTGCCTCTCTGATGCTATTTTTTCCTCTCTGCCCAGTACTCTTTGGCTTGGAACTCCTTTCCCATCCAAATATCTACTTCTGCCCCTTAATGCAACTCAGATCACTAGTTTGATTTTCTCAACAAACCACGCCCCAGCAAAATCAAACTAATTTGATCACACGGTGTGTCTCTAACTGACCCTCAATCATTCTCTTATACTTTTCCTGTTGATGAATCAACAGCTGAGATTAAGTTCCTAATGAATGGCTAAGATTAAAACAGACTTGATCCTTGTACCTTAGAAGCTTCTCACCCATATTTTTATTAATACCCATTAATATTTTTATTTTCTTAAGTTTAGACTTAGGAACCCCATTAAAAATATTAATTACTTTAATAACTCACAATCTGGGTGGAATTTTCTCAAACGAGCCATAAAAGAGATGGAAGGACTCACGAACATATTTCAGCAAATGCTCTCAGGTGTCGGCCCAGCAGAGTGCTTTCACCATTGGTGTTCTTTCCGATCTCAACGCATTTCACTACTCCACCGGAAATTCCCTCTGCCCCTGAGATCTTATGTATTCTAGCCCCTCCACAAAATTTCGGAGCTAGAGCACATCTGATGCTACCCAAAATCAACAGAAAATGTCATATCTAGCTTGCGACTAAGTTAGGAAGGCTATATGTCCAAACTAGGGGAGGACGTTAGGCTTTGAGGCCCTAAAAAATTGAAAACCCTCGCCAAAGCTTTAATTTTGCTTCAGATCTTCAATTTAACTAGATCTTACCCTCAAGGGCCTAGATATGGCTCTAGCCCAACAAATCTTCTTGAATATCACCACACAAATGAAAATACAAGTATCCAAAACTACAATATATATATATATATCAAAACCCCAAAACCCCAACTCTAAAAATAAAAGATTAGAAAAAATTGTTCTACAAAATTTATATTTACAAAATTAATTTACAAGTTATATACAAATATACAATGCTTGAAAGATTTTTGAGAAAGATTTTTTTTTGTAAATTTTGACAATGGCTAGATGTATTTCAAAAGATAGATATTAACCACAACCTTAGCGAAGTAAGAAAATCACATAAAATATCTGAAGTTCAAGCAAGGTCAGTTTGTACCTACAGTTTGTGAACTTAGAGCCAAAGGGTTGGGGAATTTGCAAACTCTATATATTTCTTAAGAAAAATCATTAGATCATATAATGAATTGGAAGCACAAATGAAATGAAAATTCATATAATATTCGAAGCACAATATAGGAACGCACATACCCAACATATACCACAGATCAATGAGACAAAGACACCATGAGCTGTACCCCAAAGTCTTTTACTATGAGATTCAAACATCCCCAACAGAATAATGTTTTCACACTAGCGTTTACAAAATTACATCTCACCAAAGACCAAGATGTTAATTGAAGCAAAATGTCTTTTATTTATAGAGAAATCCCTCCAAGTGGAAAAGAACGGCTAGTTGACTTGATCTCCGTCAAAATAATCTCGACCTTTGATAAATATTTGATCAACTTTTAATCTCTACCATCGAAAATACTTAATTTTTGAGGAATTTTTTGAATTGCTCATTAAAAGTATTTTTTATTTGTTCAAAAATAATTATTTTGAACTAATTTCCTTAAAAACTTGACTTTGACTCAACCACCAAGGTCCAAGAGTCCAAATTTTCTTGAAATTTCCAATATTCCCTTGGTGGGAAACCTCCAAAAATTAACTTCTTTTAGACCCACAAATTTTTCCACTTGGAGAAATTAATTTCTCTAACATTTTAATTTTAACTCTAAATTAATTAATTTTCTAGCTTAAGATTTTATTTTATTTTTCAGAAAAATTAATTAATTGACTCATGAGGGGATTAATTATTTTTCCACCCTCAAATATTTTAGCAGTGGTGTCTAAGCATGAAGGACCATGCTCTAAAATATTTTTACATCAAATATTACAATAATTCAATCCTCAAAGGGAGAATACCTGTTCGTTATAGACCCTCATAAAACTTATCTAATTCTGCAACACAATATGATCTATTAGATCAAGTGATTTATAATAAAATAATTTAGCCAAATAGCTTAAATTATTCCCAAATCACTTTTACAACAGTCTCGACTAAGAACACTAGGACTCACCTAAGACTTTGACAATAAACTCTACCCTAGCTTTGGGGTTTAAGCTTATTAAAATTGGCAACCAGGGAAAAACTTCATGTGGGTCATCTTATTCATGGCTGATAATATTTTTATTAGATTCCTCTCGTCGAGAGGTGTAGGATTGATATAAATATCATCCGATTCCATAAGTAGTTCATCGGAGATAATCAATTTATTTTGATTATGGGACATATTATCAAAGTCTCGACCACGATATCTCACATGTAAGGCCTCAGAAGCCCAACAATCGCATCTATTCACCCACCAACGTTGTGTATAAATATAAGAGGACTTTTCCTCATTTGGACTCACTCATCTCATCACATCTCTCTCTCTATATTGAGCAGATATGAGTCTCTTCTCTACATCACTGAAATGGGTCTCTCTCTCTCACACATGTGAAGCCGGAAGCTGCTGAACTGAAGCTGCAACTGCAGAAGTAAAGATTGATTTGCAAGGCCTAGAATATCTCCTCTTTGGAACTGTGCTCTAGGGTCATCTGAACCTCCTGTGGAATGAAGTCAATCCGAT
The DNA here is from genome assembly GCA_000404065.3 of Pinus taeda. Taxonomy (NCBI): domain Eukaryota; kingdom Viridiplantae; phylum Streptophyta; class Pinopsida; order Pinales; family Pinaceae; genus Pinus; species Pinus taeda. Next base: position 3,950 of record APFE030128813.1, on the reverse strand, counting down.
GAACGATTTGCAAGATATCGACTGCCCCAGTTTGAAGCCGGAAACTGCTAAAACTGAAGTTGCAACTGCAGAAGTAAAGATTGACCTGCGTGGCCTAGAAGATCTCCTCATCTGAACTATGTTGTAGTTTCATCTGAACCTCCTCTGGAAGCCGAAACTTTTGGTGGTGGAATGAAGTCAATCCGACGGTCGGTTTGTGAGATAT
>APFE030128788.1:4917-94271 GCA_000404065.3 Pinus taeda | reverse complement strand
AGAATACTAATGTAAAAATGTTTTACGAAAAGAGAGATATCTAGACATACCATACTTTTTATCGTTAATTTAAAGAGATGATTAGATTCAAATAAATAAATAAAATAAAAATAGTAGTAATAATAATCTAATAAAGATAAAAATATAAATGTAAATAAAATAACTAAAATTAGAACCAAGAGTAAAAATCACTGACTACGTAATAACCTAATGAATGCATTAAATAATTAAAAAACATATAACTGAATAAAAAATAATTAACTATGTAATAACCTAATGAATGCATTAAATAATTAAAAATCATATAACTGCATTAGAATAATAATTGAAATTATATATATAAATATTTATATGAAAAATGCAAATATCTAAAATTAAGTAGAATGCTAATGGGCTCTTGTAAGTCGTTCTTTTTGTAGATGCAAACAGAATTGTTGTGCACCTCAAGCTTGTGTGGTACCCCTATGGGTGCGGAGAAGTTGTTTCCATGTTCTTTCATGACCGTATCCCTCTGTTGCATGGACGAACCTTTTGCATGGGTCATGGTTGTGGTGATGATATTCCCCTTACTTTGAGAGCGAACCAGATAGAAAATGAATTTCCTAGTCTAAGAGATGCGCTTACTACATTTCTTGGTAGTGATCAAAGAGGTGGGGGTAGGTGGTGCTACCTCTAGTATCCTGTATAATGAATTATTCAAAGAAATAATGACAACATGAGGCCTTGACGCATACATAGCATGTCGCCTCCACAAGTATGGCTGGCCTAATAGTACATCAAAAACATCTAGAGGTGTAACATCACATAATACCTCGTCTGTGAAGGGCTTGATGCTGTAGGGAAGGTGACACTATTGGCAAACTTTGAGATCTTGTCATTCATGAAGCCACCCAATATTGTATGGTTGCGGGGGTGGTGTAGTCGGTAGGCCCAACCGCTTCACGACTTCTACTCAAATGAGGTTCTTTAGGCTGCTATTGTTGATAATGAATTGCAGTGGCAAGCTCTTCACCAACATCTGTGAGTGGAAAAGATGTTACCCCTTGTCTGGATCTTCGGTCTCATTCTTCTCGATCTTAGCGGTGGAAACAATGATGCTGGACTCCACATCAATGATCTTCTTCCCTTTCAATTCCCCTTGTCAGGTTCTGACTAAGGCTCGGAACATGCATCTAATTCTTAAGCCTTCAACTTGGCCACCAGCGACTGCTTGGTACAACGCTCACTTGCGTTATGAGTGGGACTCTTATGGAACTCACACCACTTTCCTGTGCCCTTCTTAGACTTCATGGTGTTGTTCTTTTCTTGCGACTTCGACGGACTGCTTGGGTCACCTTGCCTTGGTTTTGTCCTTTGGTCTTTGGATTTGTGGATCCAAAGTCTCGCTTCCTCTTTTTGAACTTTTCTCAATTTTGACAGCGTATCAGTATGCCGTGTTGAGCGAGGAGATGTTCAGGAACTTCATCTCTTTGTGGATGTATCTATGTAGGCTGTCACGGTATTTGAGTACCAAATGTAGAACAGAGTCCTTGATACCCAACTGTATGCGAAGGGTATGAAAAATGTTTGTGAACTCTAGCACATCTTGGTCTCTCCCTGCCGCAGCGTGGTCCAGTTTATATATTTGTCCTCATAGCTATTGATAGGGTAGTACTGCTCCTTGATCGCATCTCAAAATGAATTCCAGGTGGATGCAGCAGAAAATAGTGAGTCTGTACTTTCATCCTTTTTCTCGCAGTAAGTTTCCCACTAGTCCTTGACGTGGCGGGCTGCTTTGAGAAGAGAGAAAACAATCTTTTCCCGACTTGAAAATTCATGAACAAAAAAATACCCATCTAGCAGATTTAACCATTTATCTATGGCATCTGCATCTATTTGACCCTTGAAGATTGGGATTTCAAAATTAACTTGTACCTTAAATGGTGTGGAATTTCCAGAGTGGTTGTTGGAAGCCAATACGTCACCTCTAGGTAGTTGCTGAAGGATGTGGGCAAAGTTGTTCATCATCATGTTCCTTTATCACTCGAGGGCTTCTTCGAGCAATATTTTGATAGGATCTCCTGCCCCCTCATCTTCTTTTTAATCCACCATGGGAGGCTGTCAGGATTTGCGAGGCTGGTCTTGGAAAGTTTCGACTAGTTCAAGTCCTAACTCCTTATATCCTGACCTCATTGGGGACATGCAGAGAAAAACAGAGAAAAGCAAATTGCTCTGATACCACTGATCTAGATTTAAATAGGAACACAACAAATTATAGAGATAACCATAAACACATAGATGCAGTAGAAATAATGCTTCATTTCAATAATTTAAAATATTGAAATATGCTTACAAACAAAATTGGAAATAAACGAGCTAGGGCAATGGTAGCTTATCTCTAAGAAGAGATGTGGCAGTTACATGCCTCTAAACTGTGTTACAATGAGGCTCAAAGACCTATTTATTGTTGACAAACAATGAAAAACCCTTAACATCCCAAAACCTAACCTTAGAATATGAAACGCCAAATTGTGGGCCTCGTTTGGGTAAATTACTACATCAATTTCTTGGGGTTGTAACCTTGGCACCCGGTCTCTGCTTAACGCATACAATAGTTGATTAGAAAGACCTATCTGAGAACTATAATTTTGGAAAGAGAAACATCAGTCCCTAGACACATGTTGCTCCTAAATTTCACAAAAAACATCGTTTAGGGACTGAAAACAACTTCAGAAGTTCAGGACCCGAAAAACTACTAAAAATACTAAATTGTGCTACACTTATAGAAACTGAAAAAATTGAAAGAGATAGTTGTGGGGGTCCAAGTGGGATAGGTGGGTGGCCACCAACATCCACCTGGATCATTCCTCCCCCCTTACAAAGAAATGGTCCCCATTGTGTTGAGTTCCCCCATCTACTAAACTTTGTTCTTGGTCAGATGTTCTGCAATATCTGACATGTCTAGTAATGGTGGGAAGCATGGTAGAGGGTAGTACACATTGAATACTTGGTGCAGGCAAAGGAATGGAGGAATGTTGTTCTCCAAAGCATTATTTCCCACAACCTTGGTAATGGTGTAAGGACCATGTCGGCATGGTCGGGACTTCTAATGGGATCTTGTAAGGCATTCTTTCTGTAGATACAGCCAGACCTTGTTGCCCACCTCAAGCTTGTGTAGTACCCCTGTGGGTGAGGAGAAGTTGTTTCTATGTTCTTTCATGACCATATCCCTCTGTTGTTGTTGTTGCATGGAGGAACCCTTCGCGGGGGTCATGGATGTGGTGACGATCTTCCCCTTACTTTGGGAGTGAACCGAACAGAAAATGAATTTCCTAGTTTGGGAGATGAGCTTGCTTCCTTTCTTGGTAGTGATCAAAGAGGTGGCGGTAGGTGGGGCTACCTCCCATATCCTGTATAATGAATTATTCAAAGACATAGTGATAGCGTGAGGCCTTGACTCATACATATCATGTCGCCTCCACAGGTATGGTTGGCCTAATAGTACATCACAAACATCTAGAGGTGTAACATCACACAATACCTCGTCTGTGAAGGACTTGATGCTATAGGGAAGGTGGCACTGCTAGCGAACTTTGAGATCTCATCCTTCATGAAGCCAACCAATGTTGTATGGTTACAGGTGTGGTGTAGTCAATAGGCCCAACCTCTTCATGACTTCTGCTGAAATGATGTTCTTTTGGTTGCCACAGTTGACAACGAATTGCAGTGGTGAACCCTTCACCCACATTTGTGAGTGGAAAATACATTCCCCCTCCTCTGGATCTTCGGGCTCATTCTTCTGGATCTCGGTGGTGGCAATAGTGACACTGGGCTCTGCATCAATGATCTGCTTCCCTTTGCCATTCCCCTTATCACATTTTGACTCAAGGTCAGGACATGCATCTGATTCTTAAGCCTTCAACTCGTCCACCAACAACTGCTTGGTCCGACACTCACTTATGTTATGAGTGGGACTCTTGTGGAACTCACACCACTTTCTTGTTTCCTTCTTCGACTTTGTGGTGTTGTTATTTTCTTGTGGCTTTGACGGGCTATCTTGGGTCACCCCACCTTGGCTTCGTCCTTTGGTCTTCGGATTTGCAGATCCAAAGTCTCGCTTCTTCTGTTTGAACTTTTGCTCGATTTTGACAGCGTATCAGTATGCCATGCTGAGCGAGGAGATGTTCAAGAATGCCATCTCTTCCTGGATGTATCTGTGTAGGTAGCTGTGATATTTGAGTACCAAATGCAGCTCAAAGTCCTTGATACCCAACTATGTGCGAAGGGTATGAAAAATGTTTGTGAACTTTGGCACATGTTGGTCTCTTCCCTTCCACAGCATGGTCCACTTCATATATTTGTCCTCATATCTTTTGAAAAGGTAGTACTACTCCTTGATGGCATCCCAAAATGAATTTCAGGTGGGTGCGAATGAAAATAGTAAGCCTATACTTTTATCCTTCTACTTGCAGTAGGTTTCCCACTAGTCATTGACATGGGGGATTGCTTTGAGAAGAACGAAAACAATTTTTTCCCAACTCAAAATTCATGAAAAGAAAACTACCCATCTAGCAGATTTAACCATTTATCTATGACATCTACATCTATTTGACCCTCGAAGATGGGGATTTCAAAATTAACTTGTACCTTAAATGGTGTGGCATTCCCAGAGTAGCTACTAGAAGGCAATGTGTTGCCTTTGGGTAGCCGCTGAAGGATCTGGGGAAGGTTCTCCGTCATCGCGTTCCTTTTTCACTTGAGGGCTTCTTCGAGCAATAATTTGATAAGATATCCTGCCCCCTCATCTTTCTTTTCATCCACCATGAGAGGTTGTTGGGATTTGCCAAGTTGGTCTTGCAAAGGTTTGGCCAATTCAAGCCCTAACTCCTTATATATTGACCTTGTTGGGGACATGCAAAGAAAAAAAGAGAAAAAGTAAACCACTTTAATACCACTGATCTAGATTTAAACAGGAACGCGACAAATTATAGAGATAACCATAAACACAGAGATGTAGTGGAAATAATACTTCATTTCATTAATGTAAAATACTGAAATATGCTTAGAAACAGAATTGGAAATAAACTAGCTAGGGCGATGGTAGCTTATCTCTGAGAATAGATGTGGTGGCTACATGCCTCTGAACTATGTTACAATGAGGCTCGAAGGCCTATTTATTGTTGAGAAACAATGGAAAACCCTTAACATCCCAAAACCTAACCCTAGAAGATGAAACGTTGTCAGACCATGTAATAAATTCTCAAAACAAATCAATTCATATTATTCCTTTAGGTTGGTCTTTATTATATACATGAGGGAGGTTGTTCACTTCATCTCATGATGATTGTTCATGTCTCTTATTATTTATTTACATTGATTTTATTTATTCACCCAATCTTGATGATTAGGTGTCAGCATTCCCCCCCTTAATCTGAAGGGATGTTGGTGAGTCCAAGCATCATTCTGAATCATTCAAGCTTTTCTCTTCCAAGTTCTTTGGTGAAGATGTCAGAAATTTGCTCATTAGTGGAAAAATGATGGAGAAAGATTGTTTTAGCCTCAACATGATGTCGAATCAGATGATATTTGGTATTGATGTGCTTCGTTTGATCATGGAACTTTGGGTTCTTGGCCAACTTTGAGTGGAGTTGATTGTACTTATTTTACCTACAAATCTTCAAGAAGTTTCCTGAGCCATACAATTTCTTTTGTTGCTTCAGCTGCTACCACGTATTCTACTTCTTTTGTGGAATCTGCTGGAACTGATTGTTTGTGTGATATCCATTAGATAGCTCCTAATCCAGGACTCATAGCATATCTTGAAGTAGATACCCCCTTTTCTTTGTCTCCATCGAAGTCTAAATCAGAGTATCCAATCAAACTAAAGTCGTCCACCTGTGTATACTTGATTCCAAAGTCTTGAGATCCATTCAAGTACCTTAGAACTATTTTTGCAACAGATCAATGTCCCTCACAAGGCTTTTCCATAAACCTGGAGAGGATTCCAACAACAAGCGAAATGTCTGGTCTAGTAGTAGTTAGGTAGTTGAGATTTCCTACAAGCTGTCTATATTTTGTAGCATCCTCAAATTCTTTTCCTTCAATAGATGTGAGCTTTAAGTTTTGTTCCATTGGAGTAGTAAGAGGATTGCATTCAGTCATGCCAAACCTATTCAACGGATCTCCAATGTATTTCTTTTGAGAAAGAAATATGGACTTCGGATATTGGGTTACTTCAATACCAAGATAGTAATGAACATAACCCAAATCATTCATTTCAAAACTTTTCCCCAATTCCTTCTTTATGGATGCAATGCAAATTTCATTGTTCCCTGCCATCAAAAGATCATCTAAATATACCACAAGATATACAAATTTTTTGCCAAATTTCTTGACAAATAAAGTTGCATCATCAAGATCATAATGTTTGAAATTGAGTTTCAGAAGATGCTTAGTTAGTTTTTCATACCAAGCTCACGGTGCTTGTTTGAGGCCATACAAGGACTTCACAAGTTTGCATACTTTATGTTCATGTCCTTTCATAGAAAATCCTTTAGGCTAGGACATACAAATTTTCTCTTTTAGATCTCCATTCAAGAAAGCAATATTTGCATCCATTTGATGGACTTTCCAACCGTTATGAGCTGTCAGGGCAAAGAGTCTCCGGATGGTAGCCGATTTTGTTGTGGGGGAAAAAGTCTCCTCATAATTTACCCCTTCCTTCTGTGAAAATTCTTTTGCCACAAGCCTAGCTTTATGCTTGTCAAGTGAGCCATCAGTTTTATACTTGTTCTTGTAAACCCACTTGCAGCCAATTGGTTTGATTCCTAATGGAGAATCAACCAGCTTCCAAGTGTCGTTATTTATGAGGGCATCATATTCTTTTTGCATCGCTTCTTTCCATTCATCGTGAAAAGTAGCTTCTTTGAAGGAAGTTGGTTCAAAATCTATAAACAAATTCCATTCACAATCATAAGAAACATCCATATCAATAGGTGAATTAGAGTCATCTACATCACCTCCATTTTTCCAGTTTGAATTTCTAGTTCCTGTCTTTCCAACCTCATCAGGATGAACACTTTCATGTGTCTTTGTTATCCACTTTGGGGGACCTTTCTTAGATTTTATAGACTGCTCCGTTGATTGAGTTGGGACTGAATCAAGATTGAGTCTCCCAATGCTATCAGTCACATCACTTAAAGAATCATCTGTTGTTGGAGTTTCATGCGGGGGAGAGTGTTCTTCAGAAGAAGATTACACATGTTGATCTAGTATAGGAATCCCCCCTTCAAGATGTGGAATCTGATTATCAAATTCTTGAAATGATTTTTCTTTTACGAATCTATCCAAGCGATCAAATTTCCGCTCAATAAGATTGTTAGTTTTGGATGATTAAAGAAAATTTACATCTCTAGATACAACAAACTTTTTATTGACTTAATCATAGAGACGGTATGCTTTGGAGGTGTTTGAATACCCCAGGAAGATACACTTACGACTTCTAGCACCAAGTTTGTTTCTATGTATCTTTTGTATCAAGGCATAACTGGTGGAACTAAAGACCTTGAGATGCTTTACCAAAGGAACATGTCCATACCACATTTCATATGGAGTCTTGTTTCTAATAGCATTAGATGGACATCTATTCTTTATATATGCAGCACATAGAATAACATCAGCCCAAAACATTATCTTTAAATTTTTGAAGAAGAGCATGGATCGTACCATATTTAAGATTGCCCTATTCATTCTTTCAGCTACACCATTCTATTGGGGATTATAAGGCACATTTGTTTCATGTTTGATCCCATGTTGCTGAAGATAGTTTTCAAATTCATTTGATGTGTATTCTATTCCATTATTAGTTCGAATAGACCCAATATGAGATTGTGCATCATTTTCAATCCATTTATGAAAGTTCTTGAATGTTTGAAAATTATCAGATTTGTTCTTCAATAAATAAACCCAACACATTCTGGTGTAGTCATCAATAAATGTCATCATATATTTATTTATAAATCTGAATGAATGAGTTCATGTTTTCTATGTGCTCTTGAATTTGAATGATGAAAATACTATTTGCTATGATTTCCTAGAATGCAAGCATCACATTACTTAAATTTCCTAGGAATTGTAGGCATACTAACAATACCATTTTTCTTCAACAAGTAGAGGTTGTCATAGTTCAAACGTCCAAGTCTAGCATGCCATAATAAACTTGATGGAAGTGTACCTTCTTCATGATGATAATTGTATGAGAAATGTTGTGCACGAGCAGAGGTACCTTGCAGCTTGAGAAGTCTTTCTTCTTCTATTCCCCTCATGACAAGTGAGTGGTTAGATGCTTTTCTCACCTCAAGCTTGCCATCAAACATATGAATGGAGTGACCTTGCTGGTGGATGTGGACCAAGGATAGCAAATTTATCTTCAGCTATGGGAGATACAGAACATGATGCAGAAGAAAGTCTAGAAGACCAGGCAATTGAAGCCTGATTGTGCCAAGCCCTGATGGCTTGATTTTTGATTGGTCTGCAAAGTATACTACTCCATCAACAATGTCATTAAGATCTTCAAAAAAATCTTTTCTATGAGTCATGTGGTAGGTTGCTCCTGAATCAAGAAACCAATCATTTTTCCAAGAAGCAAGTGAAGCATTTAATAAATCTTCATTTACTCCAATATTACATTGTCCCACAACATAGTGACCGGATTCAGGTGCTTTACCATTATCTGTATCATCAATTTTACCTTTTTGTTGGTTTCTTTGCTACTCAAATTTGTCCCATGGTAACTTTCATGTAGAGGCATCATGTGATCCATTTCTTTTGCAGTGTATGTAGTGCAAATCTACCTTTTCTCCTCGAGAGTGTTTGCCCCCTCTGCCTCTGAAATATCTTCCTCTTCCTCTTAGACCAACTCTTCCTCTAGAAGAATCTTGAGCAGGATTCTTTTCTTTATGAGCAAGGCACACAACCTCTTTAGAAGATTCAGGGGTTGTCTTCTTTCCAAAAGCTTTCTCTCTTTCAGCAAACTTTTTCACAAGGGGGTCAAAGGTGATATCTTTGAGATTTCCATTTTCTTGCAATGACTCAAGATAATTGGAGTAAGTAGGATAAAGTTCCTTGAGAAAAGCAATAAGAGGAATATCGAATTCAACCTTAGTGTATTTGATATCATGCATTATAGATTTTACTTTGGATGCAAGAGTAAGAGGATCATTATTTTGCAATTCAAGAATGAAGAGTTTAATCATGAGTTGAACAACTACAAGTGCAGAATGTGAGTCATAGAGTTCATTAAGCTTTTGTAAGGCTTCAAAGGCGGTTGAAAATGGTGAAATATGGAGACTCACCTCTTCATTTGTAGATGTTGTGATTAATGCATAAGCTTTGCTTTTCTTGTTTTCCCGAATGGCAAGCTCTCTGTTTGAGGTAGGCTGTTCTGGCTCTTTGTCTTCATCTCCAACACACAGTCCTTTCCATAGCTCCTTGAAAATGAGGGTGTGTTTTATCATGTGGGACCTCTCAGGATAGTTCTCCTTTCCAGTGAGAACTATTCCGACAATGGATATGATTGAATACATTGTAAAATCTTGTACTGTAAAAAAATTGTGCTATAAAAAAAATATACTTCTGCTGCCAATATATGAAATATTTTCACTTCTGGTGTTAAAGAAAAACTGCACTATGATGGAAATATTCTTAAAAAAATGAAATTTTGTTAGCAATATGACAGAGGTGTTGCTGCAAAATTATTAGTTGTAGAGCAAGAAGTGATCCATCACACTCAGAGTGGCGTGTAAGTAGAATCAACTGCATTAAATCACATAAAATAGCAAGTAATTTTTGCGTGAGTCGAGTCAGTTTCACGTCCCTACACTCATCACTTTCAAGACCATCTCAGCCATTATTTATTCTCCATATTCTTCTTTAACTTGACCATCGTTAGAGAATTTGTATGGAAGGGCGTACAGGAGCAGCATACTAGAGCAGTTGCAACATGAAGTATGTGAAGGGCTATTGTGAAAATGAAATGCTGCTCTACGATAAATGTGACAGAGGTTACCACATGTATTTTTACCAAATTGTAAGGTCGATCCCCTCAAAGAATTCCCTCTTATGCAGACCAAAAATTTCGACTTCTTTCACATTCAAAGGTCTTCCCAAGCAGCACACACATCCCTCGTTGAGTCGAGAAAAATGAAAAGGCATTGTACAAGTCTGATTGTTTCGAAGAAAAAGAGATGGTCATTTCCCTTAACACCAACCAAGGATCAGGATAGCATGTATTGTATCGGGAGAAACATATCTCCAATAGCGTGGAATAAGCATATCTCTAGCAGCATGGAGTCATACAGTTCTTTCAGCCCCACAGTGGAGCAGCATATCTCCAGCAACGTGGAATGACCATATCTCCAGCAGTGTGGAATGAACAACAGTTCAGATCTCCATCTTGACACATGGTAGAGATGGCCTTCATTCTACTCAGCAACATGATGCTTTGATACCTATGATGCTCAGGGGAATACGATGCTCAGTTATGCAGCAATACAATTATGCAGTGGGTGCAGAACAATTATGGAGCAATACAATTATAAAAAATACCACATGGACAATATGACAGAGAGCCCAGAGAGTGCAGAGAATAGAGGGATAGAATATGGTAGAAAATTGATACAAGGAATTACAACACAAAATCTAATTTTGGGAGCTGTCTCTGATACCATGTCAGAGGAGGCAATAACTCCTCAAAACAAATCAATTCATATTATTCTTTCAAGTTGGTCTTTATTATATACATGAGGGAGACTATTCACTTCATCTCCCGATGACTGTTCATGCCTCTTATTATTTATTTAAACTGATTTTATTTATTCACCCAATCCTGATGATTATGTGTCAACAAACGCCAAATTGTGGGCCTTGTTTGGGTAAATTGGTACATCAATTTCCCAGGGTCGTAACAATGGCACCCGACCTCCGTTTGATGCATACAATAGCTCATTGGAAAGATCTATCCAAGAACTATAACTTTGGGATGAGCAACATTGGTCCATGGCCCCATTTTGCTCCCAGATTTCCCAAAAAATATCATTTAGGGCCTTAAAACGGCTCCAAATTTTTAGGACCTGAAAAAACTACCAAAAATAGTAAATTGTGCTACAGTTACGGAAACTAAAAAACTGAAAGAGACAGTTGTGGGGGTCCAAGTGGGCTAGGTGGGTGGCCACAAACATCCACCTAGATCATTCCTTCCCCCTTAGGAAGCAATGGTCCCCATTGCGTTGGGTTCCTCCATCTACTGAACTTGGCCCTTGGTGAGTTGTTTTGCAATCTCTAATGTGTCCAGTAATGGTGGGAAGCATGGTAGAGGGTGGTACACATTGAACACTTGGTGCAGGATGAGGAATGGAGGAATGTTTTGCTCCAATCCATTATTTCCCACAACCTTGGTAATGGTGTAAGGACCATGTCGGTGTGGTCAGAACTTCTGATGGGCTCTTGTAAGGAATGCTTTCTATAGATGCAACCAGACTTTGTTTCCCACCTCAAGCTTGTGTGGTACCCCTGTGGGTGAGGAGAAGTTGTTTATGTGTTCTTTCATAACCAAATCCCTCTGTTGTTGTTGCTACTGCGTGGAGGAACCCTTTGCAGGGGTCATGGATGTGGTGATGATATTCCCCTTACTTTGGGAGTGAACCAGACAGAAAATGAATTTCCTTGTCTGAGAGATGAGCTTGTTTCCTTTCTTGGCAGTGATCAAGAGGTGGCGGTAGGTAGGGCTAGCTACGGTATCCTATATAATGAATTATTCAAAGAAATAATGAAAGCGTGAGGCCTTGACTCATAGACAACATGTTTCCTCCATAAGTATGGCTGGCCTAATATTCCATCACAAACATTCGAAGGTGTAACATCACTCAATACCTCATCTGTGAAGGGCTTGATGCTGTAGGGAAGGTGGGACTGCTGGCAAACTTTGAGATCTCATCCTTCATGAAGCCACCCAATACTATAGATTTGTAGGTGTGGTGTTGTTGGTAGGCCCAACCACTTCACGACTTCTACTGAAATGAATTTCTTTTGGCTGCCACTATCGAGAATGAATTGTAGTGGTGAACCCTTCACGCACATCTGTGAGTGGAAAAGATGTTCCCCCTCCTTTGGATCTTCGGGCTCATTATTTTGGATCTTGGTGGTGGCAACAGTGATGCTATGGTCCACATCAATGATCTGCTTCCCTTTGCCATTCCCGTTATCAGTTTCTGATTGATGGTCGAAACATGCATCTGATTCTGAAGCCTTTAACTTGGCCATTAGTGACTGTTTGGTCCAACACTTACTTGTGTTATGAGTGGGACTCTTGTGGAACTCACACCACTTTCCTGTGTCCTTCTTCGACTTCGTGGTGTTGCTCTTTTCTTGCGGCTTCAATGAGCTATCTTGGGTCACCCCACCTTGGCTTTTTCCTTTGGTCTTCGAATTTGCAGATCGAAAGTCTCGCTTCTTCTATTTGAACTTTTGCTCGATTTTGACAATGTATCGGTATGCTGCGCCAAGCAAGATGTTTAGGAACTCCACCTCTTCCTAGATGTATCTGTGTAGGTAGCTACAGTATTTGAGTACCAAATGCAGCTCAGAGCCCTTGATACCCAACTTTGTGTGAAGGGTATGAAAAATTTTTGTGAACTCTGGCACATCTTGGTCTCTTCCCTGCCACAGCGTGGTCTACTTTATATATTTGTCCTCATAGCTTCTGACAGGGTATTACTACTCCTTGATGGCATCCCAAAATGAATTCCATGTGGGTGTGGCTGAAAATAGTGAGCGTATACTTTCATTCTTCTACTCGTAGTAGGTTTTGCACCAGTCGTTGACATGGGGGGCTACTTTGAGAAGAGCGAAAACAATCTTTTCCTGACTCGAAAATTCATGAACAGAAAAATACCCATCTAGCATATTTAACCATTTATCTATGGCATCTACATCTATTTGACCCTCGAAGATGGGGATTTGAAAATTAACTTGTACATTAAATGGTGTGGCATTTCGAGAGTAGCTGCTAGAAGTCAATGCATCGCCTCTAGGTAGCCGCTGAAGGATCTGGGCAAAGTTGTCCATCATCGCATTCCATTATCGCTCAAGGAATTTTTCGAGCAAGATTTTGATAGGATCTCCTACCCCCTCATCTTTCTTTTCATCCACCATGGGAGATTGTCGGGATTTGTGAGGCTGGTCTTGCAAAGATTTGACCAATTCAAGCCCTAACTCCTTATATCCGAACCTCATTGGGGACATGCAAAGAAAAATAGAGTAAAAGCAGACCGCTCTGATACCACTAACCTGGATTTAAAGATGAACGCAAAAAATTACAAAGATAACCATAAACCTAGAGATGTAGCAGAAATAATACTTCATTTCATTAATGTAAAATACTGAAATATGCTTACAAACAGAATTGGAAATAAACCAACTAGGGAAATGGTAGCTTATCTCTGAGAAGAGATGTGGTGGCTACATGGCTTTGAACTATGTTACAATGAGTCTTGAAGGCCTGTTTATTGTTGAGAAATAATGGAAAACCCTTAACATCCCAAAACCTAACCCTAGGAGATGAAACACCAAATTGTGGGCCCCGTTTGGTTAAATTGGTACATCAATTTCCCGGGATCATAACTTTGGCATCCGGTCTCCGTTTGACGCGTACAATAGATCGTTCTAAAGATCTCTCTGAGAACTATAACTTTGGGAAGAAAAACATCACTCCGTGGACCCATGTTGCTCACATAGTTCCCAAAAAATGTCATTCAGGGCCTCAAAACGGCTCCAAAGGTTCAAGACCCAAAAAACTGCTAAAAGTAGTAAATTGTACTACAATTATGAAAACTAAAAGACTAAAAGAGATAGTTATGGGGGTCCAAGTGTGATAGGTGGGTGGCCACCAACATCCACTTGGATCATTCCTCCCCCCTTAGGAATCAATCGCCCCCATTGCGTTGAGTTCCTCCATCTATTGAACTTGGTCCTTGGTGAGTTGTTCTACAATCTCTAACGTGTCCAGTAATATTGGGAAGCATGGTAGAGGGTAGTACACATTGAGCACTTGGTGTAGGTGGAGGAATGGAGGAATTTTGTGCTCCAAGCATTATTTCCCACAGCCTTGGTAATGGTGTAAGGACCATGTCAGCCTGGTCAGAACTTCTGATGGCTCTTGTAAGGCGTTCTTTCTGTAGATGCAACTAGACTTTGTTGCCCACCTCAAGCTTGTGTGTTACTCTTGTGGGTGAGGAGAAGTTGTTTCTGTGTTCTTTCATGACTGTATCCCTTTGCTGTTGCTGCTGCATGTAGGAACCTTTCGCGGGGGTCATGGATGTGGTGACAATCTTCCCCTTACTTTTGGATCAAACCAGACAAAAAATGAATTTTCTAGTTTGGGAGATGAGCTTGTTACCTTTCTTGGCAGTGATCAAAGAGGTGGCAGTAGGTGGGGCTAGCTCCGATAACCTATATAATGAATTATTCAAAGACATAATGGCATTGCGAGGCCTTGACGCATACACGACATGTCACCTCCACAAGTATGGCTGGCCTAATAGTACATCACAAACATCCAGTGGTGTAAATCACACAATACCTCATTTGTGAAGGGCTTGATGTTGTAGGGAAGGTGGCACTACCGGCGAACTTTGAGATCTTGTCCTTCATGAAGCCACCTGATGCTATACGGTTCTGGGTGTGGTGTAGTCGGTAGGCCCAACCACTTCACGACTTCTACTAAATTGAGGTTCTTTTGGCTGCCACTATTGATAATGAATTGTAGTGGTGAACCCTTCACCAACATCTATGAGTGGAAAAGTCGTTCCCTTCCTCTTGATCTTTAGGCTCATTCTTCTCGATCTTGGTGGTGGCAAAAATGCTGCTGGGATCCACACCAATGATCTACTTCCCTCTACCATTCCCCTTTTTGGGTTCTAACTTAGGGTCGGAATGTGCATATGATTTTTAAGCCTTCAACTCAGCCACCAGTCACTGCTTGGTCCAACACTCACTTGTGTTATGAGTGGGACACTTGTGGAACTCACACCACTTTCCTGTGTGCTTTTTCGAATTACTGGTGTTGTTCTTTTCTTGCAGCTTTGATAGGTTGTCTTGGGTCACCCCACCTTGTCTTTGTCCTTTGGTCTTCGAATTTTCAGATCCAAATTCTCGCTTCTTCTTTTAGAACTTTTGCTTGATTTTGACAGCGTATCGGTATGTCTTGCCGAGCAAGGAGATTTTCAGGAACTACATCTCTTCATGGATGTATCTATGTAGGCAGTTGCAGTATTTGAATACCAAATGTAGCTTAGAGTCCTTGATACCCAACTGTGTGTGAAGGGTATGAAAAATGTTTGTGAACTCTGCCACATCTTGGTATCTTCACTGTTGCAGTGTGGTCCACTTTATATATTTGTCCTCATAGACTTTGACAGGGTAGTACTACTCCTTGATGGCATCCCTAAATGAGTTCTAGGTGGGCGCAACTGAAAATAGTGAGCTTGTAATTTCATCTTTCTCCTCGTAGTAGGTTTCCCACCATTCCTTGACGTGGGGGGCTGCTTTGAGAAGAGCGAAAACAATATTTTCCTTACTCGAAAATTCATCAATGAAAAGATACCCATCTAGCATATTAGACCATTTATCTACTACATCCGCATCTATTTGACTTTCAAAGATGGGGATTTCAAAATTAACTTGTACCTTAAATGGTGTGGCATTTCCAGAGTAGCTGTTGGAAGCCGATGCGTCACCTCTGGGTAGCCGCTGAATGATCTGGGCAAAGTTGTCCATAATCACATTCCTTTGTCACTTGAGGGCTTCTTCTAGCAATATTTTGATAGGATTTCTTGCACCCTCATCTTTCTTTTCATCCGCCATGGGAGGCCATTGGGATTTATGAGGCTGGTCTTATAAAGGTTCGACCAATTCAAGCCCTAACTCCTTATATCCTGACCTCGTTAGGGACATGCAAAGAAAAATAGAGAAAAAGTAGACCGCTCTGATACCACTAATCCAGATTTAAAGAGGATTGCAACAAATTACAGAGATAACCATAAACATAGAGATGCAGTGGAGATAATACTTCATTTCATTAATGTAAAATACTGAAATATGCTTACAAACAAAATTGGAAATAAACTAGCTAGGGCGATGGTAGCATATCTCTGAGAAGAGATGTGGTGGATACATGGCTATGAACTATGTTACAATGAGGCTCCAAGGCATATTTATTTTTGAATAACAATGGAAAACCCTTAACATCCCAAAACCTAACCTTATAAGATGAAACATCAAATTGTGGGCCTCGTTTAGGTAAATTGGTACATCAATTTTCTGGGCTCGTAATGTTTGCACCCGGTCTCTATTTGATGCGTACAATAGTTCGCTGGAAAGATATATCCGAGAACTATAACTTTGGGAAGAGCAACATCTGTCCATGGGCCCATGTTGCTCCCAGATTTCCAAAAAAACGCCATTTAGGGCCTCAAAATGGCTCCAGAAGTTCAAGACCCAAGAAATTGCTAAAAATAGTAAAATGTGCTACAATTATCGAAACTAGAAAATTGAAAGAGACAGTTGTGGGGGTCCAAGTGGGATAGGTGGGTGGCCACCAACATCCACCTAGATCATTCCTCCCCCCCAGGAAGTAATGGTCCCAATTGTGTTGAGTTACTCCATCTGCTGAACTTGGTCCTTGGTGACTTGTTCTGCAATCTCTGATGTGTCCAATAATGGTGGGAAGCATGGTAGAGGGTGGTGCAAATTGAACACTTGGTGAAAGCAGAGGAATAGAGGAATGTTGTGCTCGAAAGCATTATTTCCTATAGCTGTGTTAATGGTGTAAGGACCATGTCGCTGTGGTCGGAACTTTTGATGGGCTCTTGTAAGGCTTTATTTCTGTAGATGCAACCAGACTTTGTTGCCCACCTCGAGCTTGTGTCATACCATGTGGGTGACGACAAGTTGCTTCTGTGTTCTTTCATGACCGTGTCCCTCTACTACTGCTGCTACGTTGGAGGAACCCTTCGTGGAGCTCATGGATGTGGTGACGATCTTCCCCCTACTTTGGGAGTGAACTAGACAGAAAATGAATTTCCTAGTCTAGGAGATGAGCTTGTTTCCTTTCTTAGCAGTGATCAAAGAGGTGGCAGTAGGTGGGGCTACGTCCGGTATCCTGTATAATGAATTATTCAAAGAAATAATGATAGCACGAGGCCTTGACTCATACACAACATGTCACCTCCACAAGTATGGCTGGCCTAATAGTACATCACAAACATCCAGAGGTGTAACATCACATAATACCTCATCTGTGAAGGGCTTGATGTTGTAGGGAAGGCGACACTATTGGCAAACTTTGATATTTCATCCTTCATGAAGCCACTCGATACAATATGGCTGCAGCTGTGGTGTAGCCGGTAGGCCCAACCGCTTGATGTCTTCTACTGAAATGACGTTCTTTTGGCTACCACTGTCGATAGTGAATTGCAGTGGTGAACTCCTCACCCACATCTATGAGTGGAAAAGAAGTTCCCCCTCCTATGGATATTTGGTCTCATTCTTCTGGATCATGGCAGTGGAAACAGTGACGCTGGGTTCCGTATCAATGATTTTCTACCCTTTGCCATTCCCCTTGTCAGGTTTTGACTCAGGGTCTGAACATGCATCTGATTCTAAAGCCTTCAACTTAACCACCAGTGACTGCTTGTTCTGACACTCACTTGTGTTATGAGTGGGACTCTTATGGATCTGACACCACTTTCCTGTGTCCTTCTTCGACTTCGTGGTGTTGTTCTTTTCTTGCATCTTCGACGGGATGTCTTGGGTCACCCTACCTTGGCTTTTTCCTTTGGTCTTCGAATTTGCAGATCCAAAGTCTCTCTTCTTTTGTTTGAACTTTTTCTCGATTTTGACAACATACCAGTACGCCATGTCGAGTGAGGAGATGTTCAAGAACTCCATATCTTCCTAGATGTATCTATGTAGGCAGCCACGGTATTTGAGTACCAAATGTAGCTTAGAGTCCTTGATACCCAATTGTTTGCAAAGCATATAAAAATGTTTGTGAACTCTAGCACATCTTGGTCTCTTCCCTGCCACAGCATGGTCCACTTTATATATTTGTCCTCATAGCTTTTGACAAGGTAGTACTACTCCTTGATGGCATCCTGAAATGAATTCCGGGTGGGTGCGACTAAAAATAGTGAGCATGTACTTTCATCCTTATGCTTGTAGTTGGTTTCCCACCAGTCCTTGACGTGGGGAGTTGCTTTGAGAACAGTGAAAACAATCTTTTCTTGACTCGAAAATTCATGAGTAGAAAAATACCCATCTAGCAGATTTAACCATTTACTTATGGCATCTGCATCTATTTGACCCTCAAAGAGGGGGATTTCAAAATTAAATTGTACCTTAAATGGTGTGGCATTTCTAGAGTAGTTGATTGAAGCTGATGCGTCACGTCTAGGTCGCTGCTCAAGGATCTGGGCAAATTTGTCCACCATTGCATTCCTTTGTCACTCGAGGGCTTCTTCGAGCAAGATTTTGATAGGATCTCCTACCCCCTCATATTTCTTTTCATCTTCCATGGGAGGTTGTTGAGATTTGCAAGGCTGGTCTTGTAAAGGTTCAACCAGTTCAAGCCCTAACTCCTTATATCCTGACCTCGTTGGCAACATGCAAAGAAAAACAGAGAAAAGGTAAACTACTCTGATACGACTGATCCAGATTTAAAGAAGAATGCAAATATTATAGATATAATCATAAACACAGAGATGCAGTGGAAATAATACTTCGTTTCATTAATTTAAAATACTGAAATATGCTTACAAATAGAATTGGATATAAACCAGCTAAGGCGATAGTAGCTCATCCTTGAGAAGAGATGTGCTTGCCACATGCCTCTAAATTGTGTTACAATGAGGCTTGAAGGCCTATTTATTATTCAAAAACAATGAAAATCCTTTAACATCCCAAAACCTAACCCTAGAGGATGAAACGCCAAATTGTGGGCCCTGTTTGGGTAAATTGGTACATCAATTTCCAGGGGTCGTAACTTTGGCACCTGGTCTTCGTTTGACATGTACAATAGCTCATTGGAAATATCTATCTAAGAACTATAAATTTGGGAAGAGAAACATTGGTTCTTCGACCCTTGTTGCTCACAGAGTTCACAAAAAATGTCATCTAGGGCCTCAAAACGGCTCCGGAAGTTTAGGACCCGAAAAGCTGCTAAAAATAGTAAAATGTGCTACAATTACGAAAATTGAGAAACTAAAAGAGACAATTGTGGGGGTCCAAGTGGGATATGTTTGTGGCCACCAACATCCACCTAGATCAACGAGCTAATTAATAGTTGATGTCAGCGCCCATTGAAACTGCAAGTGCTAGAGGATCGATGGCCTCTTAGGGACTAAGGTCGTAAGTGTGGAGGTTCTCACAGACATTCCAAAGTTGTTGAGGTCGCTTAGGCCGAGGTCTACACTAACTAAAGAGGGGACTAAGATGAAGAAAGACAAACAAAAATTGACACAGCCAGTGCGTGAGATGCCAAGGAAGCACCAGAAGAAAGAGAAGCCCACCGCATAGGAGAAAGGCAAGGTGGTAAACCTACAATCTGACAAGGGTGTAGATGAAGGCGCAAAGGATATTGATATCGAAGGAGTAGACTTTATCTCAAATCTACCTGAATACATCCCTCCACATTGGGGTAAGGCGAAGGTCCAAAAGGACCCCCATGAGGGAAAATTTTTGCTTAATACACCTCCGCTAGTCACATGGGAATTACTGGAGGACAGTTAGTTTCCTCTGGTTGTGTGAAATTTACCAGAATCAGCGAAGTTCACGTCACTATGGGCCACAAAGATGCCTGAGCAGGTCAAGGAGAGTAAAATATTTTGGGTACTCATGGAGGCAAGCATCCACGAGGCCATCAACCACAAGCCAAGACTCTCACCAACTGTTTATGAGTAGTTGTCAGGATACATGGATTTCAAAGCAGACTTCCGCTCTATCTCCATGTGGGTGTGGAAGGATCCAGAACATAAGTGGTATGATCTCCCATACCTTGTGATGCATGATGCTATAGTAGTGGTCCTTGATCATTGGCCAACAGAGTGGCACATGGCCTCATATTTGTTCACTGGCTCTAATAAGTCCATGAGAAAGAAAAAGAAGGAAGAGGCCTAGTTGAAAATACAATAGATGGCTAAAATATGGAAAAATGAAGCAAAGGAAAAATCTAGAGATGAACCAGAGTGCACCACGGAGGAGCATGTAGAAGAGAAGGAAGAGGAGGAAGAGTGCAACTCTGATAGAAGTCATAAGTATCCATCACCACAGAGGGAGAATGAGCATAAATCTAGACAGGGTGGTGGAGACTAGGAAAGCACTCCTTTCTGGGAGAAGCAGAATTGGGAGTAGGAGAAAGAAGGGCCATGGAAGAAGTCCAAGGCCTTTAATTCATCACTTGACCTTATCACCTTGAAAGAAGGTGACTTAGATGACATTGGGAATGAAGAAAGGGATGCCATTATGGAACTACTGTAGTAGAAGCAAGCTCCGGTCACCATTCAGAAGAGTCTGCATGAGCTGGAGATCCAAACTACTCAACTGCAGATCGGTGTACCGCAAAGCAGTGCGGCATCGACTAGTTTGGTGCTAGGAACTACTAAAGTAGTGGATATGGTTCGCTTGTTGGATCCCTAGGTCGTCGCACTGCCGAATGGCACTCTAATCATAGAGACAAAAGCTAACAAGGCTACTATTAGTATGCTAAGAATTTTGTTTTTGAACTTGGCCGCGCTCCCAAGTGAAGCCCTTCACATGCTACAAGCAGGTATGGTTGCATAACTTAGGGCTCAAGAGAAGAACGCGCTAAGTGTGATTAATGAACAAAAGATGAAAAATGCCCAGATGTTCGTAAAGAAGACTTCAATGATCAACACCTAGAAAATGATTCAGGAGGAGAATGAGAATACTGCAGTAGTGGTCGCTGAAGCATGCAAAACTGTTCTGGAGCTTTATATCCCAAAAGAAGCATTGGTTGAAGCTAAGATTCACAAGTTGGCTGCAGGTGTGAATGATGCCAAGACCGAGCTGGCCAACGTTCATCTTGAGATGAACCTTAATATTATAGAGCTTGAGTTGAAGGCCCAACCTTCAACCCCACCAGAGGTCAAAGAACAGTGTGAGGCAGCTGTCAAGGATGTAGTTGTTGAAGTAGATAACGCAGTGACAGATTTCACTGCGCTCTTTGAGCAGTCACTGGAGGTACTTACCAGTCTACAAGAAGATCCAAACCTACAAAGGTTAAATACTGAGGTGATTTAATTATAGCAACGATACGACGAAGCAAGAGTGACAACGCGCACCGTCGTTATCATGCAGAGATTAACAAAACTACAGGAAGCAAAGGAACTAAAGGAACAGGCTGAAGCAACTCAATGCAAAGAGGCAGTACTCAAGGCTAGGTTGGGACCTTCACTAGTTGAGGCCTATGCACACACCACCACCATTGAAGGAAAGTTGGCTAACCTACAACCATTACAGTAGAAGATCCAAGCAGATAGTGCAGAACCAGTGATAGAGCAGTTGGTAGAGCATGTCAAGCAGGCGGTGATGCAATGTACCGTTGAAGTTGCAGTGGTGCAAGTGGAGCTAGGAGGTCTTGATAGTAAGATCTCTATGATAGGAGATAGACTCTAGTGTGAGTCACCATATTTGTGTCGGGGGCCTGTCGGGACAGGGTCCCCTAGCGGCATTTTTCGAGTTAAAATTACAAATTTTGAGGAAAAAAGCCCAAGTTTTTGTATAAAAAGTATAAAGACTCTGCATTTTGTGGTTGCAGAGCATGAAGGTGTAAAGTTTCATAAAGGTTACTGCCATTAATTTAAGTTACTCATGCTAGCTTTAGGAGATGTACCCATGGTCCGCGGGCCATGGGATTATATACAAAGGGAAGTCTTACAAGAATCTAAGGCAGTTTAGATTATATTTGGTAAAGAATGTTGATGTAATGGGTCAGTAAGAGCTAAGATTGAAGAGTCACAGTGTAAGAAAGAGGCTCTATAGTTGTGTGTGCAGAGGCCTAGGGTAGAGGTCTGTAGATGAGTGCATGGACTCCTGTAGCTGTGTGCATAGGATAGTTAGAGTCTGTAAAGAAGATCTGAAGAATTTATAAAGAGGATTATTCTGGAATTACATGTGTTGATCTATTTACTTCTAATATGAATGCATGCGATTATGTTATGAAGAATATTAGGTTTATGATTTAATGGTATATTGATGTGTGAATCTATATGTTTCACTTTGTTATATGAATGCAATGAATAATATCTTTTTATGTGAAGAATATCTTAATGCATGTTTAAGTTATTAGATACTTAAGCTGATCAGGGTAAATACAAAGGTAAGAACATTTATAGAGGTAGCTAAGTAGATAAATCACCTGTTTAGGATTCACGAAGGATGATCGTAGACCTTCACGAAGGTCTAGAAGCTAGATAAGAGAAGTAATCAATAAGCCCAAAAGGCTTATCAATCTACGTGAAGGCAAGTTTACAATATAAAACTACATCACTACCATCTCTGGGTGTGGAAACTGGTTCCTTCATTCCCCCATACTGCTTCGAGTGAGACTTCAATTTGTGGTCCAGGGTTAATGCCGAAAGGGCTAGTAGTGTAGGGATTTTCTTGGCTAATTAACGTTGAAAATGGGTGAGGGCCCACTAAGCCAACAATATGAATCTATGGTAAGTTAAAGTTGCACTGTAGGTCTAAACTTATGAATAAAAAGGTTGCTACGAGTTAGCCACATGAAGCTTGTAATGCTATAGGAGGGCATCCAAGTGGTTTTTGAGAATTGAAATATTGGCTTGAGGTTATGGAGAGGGTGATATTAGTTGAAGAAAATGAAAGGAGGTTGGCTTTATCCCCTAGCCAAGCTTAGGACCTCTCAGAGGCCTGTCTCACACTAGAATGAGTGTTCTAAGTGACCTAAACAAAATAAATTATAAAATAGGGTTTTCGGGACAAAGTTTGGAGGTGCAAGGAGAAGATGAAAGAGATCAAGATAGAAGTTGTGAAGGTGGCCTTCCTTGTAGATTAATCAGCCTTACAATTAATCAAATGCATGCATACATTATCATTTACGAAATGAAATAACTTTGTAGGAATTTACACGGTAAGTTCCTCAGATAGAAAACCAAAGGACACCACTCACAAACAAATCATAGATCAATATACCAATATTCTTGACATGGTTAAAAGCCTCAAAGAGGGAAACAGTACACGGCTTGAGCCAACGTGACCACTTCAGGAAATTTGTTAATGTAAAAGAAATAAAATATACATAAGCTTCTCTCATGAACAGTCACATTACAAATGACCCTCCATGCTATTTAAATCAAGATCATGGACCAATCAGGTCTTAAGCCATGGATCAAGTGTTGATAATACGAAGGAGAGAATGAACCGTCAGATCACTTCATGTCTATAACATATCATGACCATCGGATTGTAAGTTACAAAAGTACATAGTAAATAAAAACACTTTTCCTAACTATACACTAGACCAAGTTATACTTAACTATTTCCTATGTGTTAGAATATCCTAACATCCCCCCTTAAGCAAAACTTGGGATAGGATTGAAGGATGTACAAATATGACACAATAGGAGAAGGAAGGAGGCATTAGAGCCTTTGTCCCCTTAGTGGAAACTTCTTGAACTCCAACCATAAATCAAATTTTAGTAAACTTCACCTCTATGAGAGCCTTCGTAAAGATGTCTGCAACTTGATCATTAGTTGAACAATATTGCACTTCAAGAACATGGTCATGAATGAGATTTCTAATGAAGTGCATGTGTATTTCAATGTGATTTTTTCGCTAATGTTGGAATGTATCTTTTCATAGTTGAATGACACTTTGATTATCACACCAAAGTGTAGTCAGATGTTGCTGCTGAAAGCCAAACTCTGACAAGATCTGATGAAGCCACAAGGCTTCCTTACTAGCTTCTACGTGCCACGATACTCTACCTCTACAGAAGAAAGAGAAATGGCCCTTTGTTTCTTGCAATCCCATGTAATAGGTCCAAAACCGAGAGTGAAAACATAACCTGTAGTAGACTTCTGATCATCAGGGTCACTAGCCCAATCAGAATCAGTGAAACCAACCAATAGAGGAGATGCTTCTGCACTGTAATGAATCCCAAACTGAACTATATGTCAAACATAACGAAGTATTATTTTAGCTTCTTTCCAATTTCTTTCATGTTGGTTTTGCATAAACCAAGCAATAAGGCCAACATCAAAGCAAAGTTTAGCATGAATATGGGTTAGATACAAAAGTTTTCCTACAAGTTGATGGTATAAGGTAGAATAAACTTTAGGGGAAGTAAAATTGACTAAAAGTTTGGCTCCAAACTAAAAGGGAGAAGGGGTTGGCTTACATTATTCCATGTGAAAGTGGCATAGAAGATCACATACATACTTGGACTGGGAAAGGGAAATACCTTCCTCGGATTGCAAGACTTGAAGACCAAGAAAATAATGTAAGTGTCCTAAGTCTATCATTTCAAACTTATATTTAAGGTTGGAATTCACATGGTTTATAAGGTTGGGATCACTACCAGTAAGGACAAGATCATCAACATAAAGAACAAGAATGATAAGAGACTTACCCACTTTCTTGGTGTAGATGATATTATCAGAATGACACCTAGAAAAGCAAGTATCTAAAAGAAGGCTATCGATTCTGGAATACCAAGTCTGAGGGGCTTGCCTGAGATCATAAAGGGATTTATTAAGCTTACACACAAGGCTAGAGTCAATTTCCATAAATCCAGGAGGCTGTTCCATATAGATTTCTTCATGCAAGTCCCCATGCAAAAAGGCAGATTTAACATCCATCTGATGGACTTCCCATTTGAAAGAGGCAGCAAGGGAAAGAACAAGGCAAATAGAGTTCATTTTAAGGTGTGATTATTCCTTTCAGCTACATCATTCTGTTATGGAGTATATGAAACAACATGTTGCATTTGAATTCCATGCTCAGTGTAAAACTTGATGAATTTTTTGTTAACATATTCTCCGCCATTATAAGATCTTAGCTTAAGAATTTGATGTCCAAATTGTTTCTCACCAAAGGCCTTAAAGGCTAGGAACATGTTAAATAATTCACTCTTGGGTTTTAAGAAGTATACCTAAGTGCGTATGGAGAAATCATCAATGAAAGTTAAGAAATACGTGTAGCTAGAGAATGAAACAACTAGAAGTGGACCACATAAATAATTATGCACAAGTTGTAAAGGGGATGAGGCATGCCAAGAGGCACATTTTTAGAAACTATCCCGATGACATTTTCTGAGTACACATCCGAAATAAACACCATCTCTGCAAGATACCATAGGAAGACCTATCACCATATTTTCTTTACATATATTTTGAAGGGAGCGATAGTTTAAGTGACCAAATCCCGCATGCCAAAGTTTTCTCACTTCATCATTATGAGCAACAAATACTGAGGGAAGATTTGATGATCAAAATTTGTTAAAATTATACAACCTTGTAGAATCATAAACAACGTTAGTAGCTAATATCTGTCTAGGATCTCTTAGGTCCTTAATTACAACACTGTGAGGTGAAAATTGAATTGTTTTACCTTCACCTGAATGAGTTATTAGATATACAAATAGAAATTTGCAGGATCACGTTGAGACACATAATACATCAATAAATTGACCATTGTCTAGATGAATAGTTCTAGTCCCTACAACACTAAGATATCTATCATCACTAACATATATATTTTGGAGTTACAATGATTTAAAGAAGAAAATATGGTTTTGTTTTTGGCCATGTGATAAGAAGCTCCAAAATCAATGAGCCACTCATCAGAATGAGAAGAAGAAAATACATTTAGTGCATAACCAGACCGAGATGCTTGACAACCACATCCAGAAAGTGTTATTCCTGAAGGTGAAGTTGAAGTTGAAGAGTGATCCAAATGGATGTTATGTGTCTTCATTGCTGCTTCCAAGGCTTCCATCTTCTTAAAGCATTTGGATTCTAAGTGGCCATCTTGATTACAAAAGTTACAATGTCTATTACTCTTCTTCCTTTTTTTTTTTATTTTCCTTATCATTTTTTTCAATTGATTTTTCATTCTGAGACTGAAATTTCTTAGGACCATTCTTTTTGGGATACTACTTCTTAGGATCCCTTAAATTTGGTTCTTGTTGGGTGGCTAAGGCATTCTTAGAATAGTTTCAAAGGTTATGAAGACCAAGATGCAATAATTTTTCTTATTCTCTTATTAAAGAATCACAAAAGGCATCAAAAGAGGGGGTCTTGTAGTCTTGTCCTTGAGAAATAAAGGCTTCTCTAGTAGAATGGAAGGTGGAAACAAACACTGAGTATGTTGGTCCCAACTTAGTAAGAATGTAATAGATAAGGCTACCATATTATTTGTTAACCTTAACACCTCCCAAGAGAAGTATAAGGTTCTTGAACTTCTACAAAAAATATTCAATGGAGGAAAAATTATTGGCGTCCAATGTAAGCAGCTCATTTTTGGGTTTATGGGCACTAATTTAATTTTTAATTCCAAAATTTTTATTGATTTATTTCATTGCTTCATTAGGGGTATCAAGTTCTATGATATGGTGTCTAAGGTCTAGAGAAATAGACATCTCTATCAACCCACGTGCTTGATCTTGCCTATTTTTTCATTTGGTTGCCTAATCTTCATCTTTAGGTTTATTTTCTTGGCTTGAGGGTAGTCAGTAATGACCTTTACTTCTAAGTAAATCCACAATGTATGAACACCATTAGAAGTAGTTTGTGCTGTCAAGAATAACTTGGCATGGACTTTCCATTTTAGCAAAAATTGAATTTGTAGATGCTGAAGCTAAGTGATCCAATGGATTGAAAAATTGGGCCAATTAAAATAAAACAGCTCTAAAAACAGCTGTCGGATGAAGAAGTTATGGGTTTTTGAAGAAAAGTTGTTGAAGATGCCGATGAAATGCATGAATGTATGAATGTGAATGATAATGTTATATTTTAAACCACCCCTCCCTATTTCCCAATTTAATCTAATTAGCTCACTTTAAAAAATAAAATTATGTGACCCACTTTTATAAATAAGTGAAAGTCACTTTTACAATGGTACTTTATGAGCTACCCACTAAATTGTAACTTAAATAAAAGATAAATAGACTTTAGAATTATAAGTGAATCACTTTTTATAATGGGTGATAAAAAATTTTCATAAAGTAACTTTACACATAAGTTACATGTTCTTTTTGAAAAAGTAACTCAACAAAAAGAAAGACTTGAACTCATCACCTCTATTCTCATAAAGTAACTTTGGACCAAGTGAGCTAGTTTAAAAGGTTAGTTATTTTTGGAAAAGAGGAAAGGGTTTTTTTTTCATTGAAGCTTTGGGGTGAATGCTTACTTGAAAAATCCCTTTTTGATTACAAAACAAAAAACCACGCAACCCAACACAGACATACAAAAAAAACCAAACCTTATGGGTTGAAGTTAGATTTCATTGGAAACTAAATATTTTCCTCGATGTTTTTTATTTTTTGAGATCACACTAAGGCACAGTGGAAAAGAGAATACGCATGAGAAAAATCCTTCCTTTCTATTTTTTATTTTCCCAGATCACAGAGAGTCGTGAGGCAAAGAGCATACATAGAAATGAAAGGTACATATCTAGTAATAAAAAATAGATAGATAAATAAACCAAAATGAACTTAGAGATAAATAACTATAACTGCAAATAAAGGTTGTATACCTCCATATCTTAAAAATGACGTATCTAGGGCTACCAAAAATCTTTTGTGTGAAAGGAAATGGGTTCCTAACAACAATAGATTCTCCTAACACAATAGAGCAATCCTCTTGGCCCAAAAGTAGTCTAGAAAGAGTAGATCTAGGAAACGACAGTCAGATGCAGTTGTATTGGCATCCGATATGGATCACCAATGGATGCGGCCCACAAATAGCTCTAATACCATGTAGGAATTTATAGGGTAAGTTCCTTATATAGAACACCAAAGGACACTACTCACAAGCATATCACAGATCAATACACTAATATTATTGATGTGGTTGAAACCCTAAAAGAGGAAAACGGTCCACAGCCTAAGCCAATGTGGCAAATTCAGGGAATTTATTAATGTAAAAGAAATAAAATTTACATAAGCTTCTCTCATGAATGGTCACCTTACAAATGACCCTCCATACTCTTTAAATAGATATCATGGACCAATTGGGTGTTAAGCCATGGTTCAAGTGTCGGTAATACTAAGGAGAGAATGAACCGTTAGATCACTTCATGTCTAGAATGTATCGTGACCATCGGGTTGCAAGTTACAAAAGCACATAGTGAAGAAACACACTTTACCTAACTCTACATTAGACCAAGTTATACTTAACTATTTCCTATGTGTCAGAATATCCTAACAAACTTATGATGGAAAAAATGAGTTGATTTTAAATCACATTTAATTCAAGCAATACCATTAATATAATCACTAAATAAAATTCTAAACTACAGAAAGAAAATGTAAAATAGGTCAATTAACACTAATTTTCTTCCAAGAAATCATTAAAAAGTATTTTTGGGTTGTGGTTGTGAATCCTTCCACTAATTCTCCCACAAGAGAGTGATGTAGAGGCTACAATGACAATATTTTATAGGTTAATTTCTATTGTAACGCAAGAAAATATGAACTTCTTCGAATCATTAAGAAATAAAAGTACAAGAAGAGGGACCAAAGTCTCTGAGTTGGGCCCAAACCCAAGGGTCTTATCCCTCTGGAACTAACTCAGATGCAACTTAAAATTTAACTTCTCATTATAAAAATGTGTAGGTCCAATATGCCACATAATAGTTGAAAATAACAATGTCAATGCTTGGATCTCAATAGCTACACCTAGCTAAACAAAAACTTCGAATCCTAATGAGGTCTTCTCCTAGTTTATTTATACAACAAGGAGAGGTGAAGTATCTCCCTTGAAAGTAGTAATGGTTCACTCCTTGATCTTGAAAATGGTGGATGTTGTGCTTCTTGATATTCACTTGGACTAGGAGTCACTCAGATTCCAATGAAATCAAATCGGTGAGAGAGGATATGGTGATCCCAAGCCGAGTTTAGGGAGTTAAAGAGGTGGAAAAAACCCCTAGATTCTCTCCTGGTTGTCTCCATTAAGACCTTGCATAGGAATAGCCTCAAGAATGCTTCATCTTCCTTCAATTAAATCACATTAGGCCACATGCTATGGAAAACACATTATATTCCTCTTACTAAGAATAATATAATGAAACATGTGAATTAATGCAAGAGAAGGATAGTTTTGGAGCTAGAGGATGGCATATTAATCTTTAAAGTTTACCTATTGATGGGAGTCATCAGTGACCAAGAAAGGGGGAAAAAGAATCATAGGAATTTTTCCTCATGTTTCTTTACTATCCATATGATCTAGAATCTATAACATTATGACCAAATAAATTACATGTAAAACAATAGCCTTGAATGAGACTTGAATACTTGGGAACCGATGATATTCTTACTGAGAGATTGTTTTCTTGAGGTTTCAATAATTTTGTTTTGTAATCAGCTGTAATGTGTCCAAAATTTTGACAAATAAAACACCCAATATAATTGACGAAGGGAGAGTATGAATTGTTCCTTCTTTGGATATCTATAATTTTTCCATACCCATTCTTGGGAAATGATTTTATTTGAAAATTCACTTTCCTTTATTGTTGGTTTTGTTTCTTATTTTATTCTTACCAGGATTTTTAGAATTTTCTTTGATGTCCCTAAGACTTCCCACACATGTCTATCAGCTAAATTATCTCTTCTTTGTTTCATGAAAACAAAGGCCTGATTTAATGGAGTTAAACCTTTAACTGTTAAGAATATATTCCAACATCTTGGCATTGTCTTCAAATCGCAATTATTTTCCCTTTTCTACTAATTTACTTCTTAATGAGATTACCTCCATTTATAATTCCTCATTTCATTCCCTTTTTATTTTAACTGATTACTTATTTCTTCAATCTTTCTTGCATCTTCTAGGTGCCTTATTAACTCAATAATTTCATTTTTAATCCCATGTTCTTGTTCTTAAAAAACCTAGCTTAGCTACTTATTCCATTCATTTGAATTTTCTAGATCAGTTTTCATAGAGATGATCCGAGCTTCAAGTCCTTTTCAATTTTTTTTTACTTTCATTAACTTGTTTAATCACTATTGCATTGTCTTCCAATTCATCCACATCATGATCCATGTTTTCTTATACCTGCAACTTTCCCTTAATACCATCTTCTTCTTATGCTTCCTTTCCATAATACCTTATATTTCCTTGTATCTATTAAACTGATTCATGAAAGAACTGCTCTGATTCTAGTTGTTAGAAATACTGAGAGGGGGGTGAGGTGTGAAACAATATTTTGTGATAGTTCAACTATAACGCAGTTTTCATTGTTATTTACAATGTCAATTAAACCATCATTTAACTAGCATCTCAATATGATAGTGTATCTAAGCATAAATAGATAACACATATAAACCGTGAGAAACATATAATCATAAATACATGTGAACCATAATAAAAAAACACATCAACGAGTCAGCATACACATCATCAGTACATAAATACACTAGATATTAGGAGGGAAACCCAATTTGGAAAAACCATCATTGTTGTTATCTTTGTCTTCTTGTTATTAATATTCAGAAAATATTCTTTTATGTCGTACATTGGCACGTGATTTTACTAATGTGAAAGATCCTACCTATTAGAGTCTACCACCTCCAATTATGTCTCCAACTACTACTAGAAGGAATCTACCACTCCCTGATCAAATTCTCTAACTACCACCAAAAGGAAGATATCACTCCCTTACTAAAGGGTCCAATGCTCAAAATCTTGTGGGCCACGTTCCATATTCTTTCACACTAGATCCACCTATGAAAAGCTCATTTCTTATAGGCCATGTTTCATCCAATCTTCAAATTGGACCCAGATGAAACATTATGCTCATAAAAATTTCATACAAACAATCTTTGTCTGTAATGCCAATATGCTCACAAGTATTATTCATACAATCATCAAGACAATCAACATAGAAAAAATAAACCAATAAATTTCTCTCTATAAGACAATCTGTCCACAATACATCACTATATAAAATCTTTGTTTGCAAATACAAGTGAGTTATAAGGGTTTCTATGGGAAATGAGTGGGAAAATAAGTAACAAGTTGTAAAAAAGATAATGTTTCTTTGGTTCAACGGAAAATTACTTCAACTTGATCAATAAACACTATGCTTTACCAATGTATATCCTTCATAATAGGTGCTTCCTTTATCCCTACTATTTATGACAATTATCTTGTCAGGTGACTGGACTAGAACAATAGGATATCATCATATCAAAATTCCCACTATAATATCTATAAATATTATATGGAAAGGAATTATAGCTTGCAAGACTTAAAAATAAGGCCCTTTATCACCAAGAGTTAGGACCAAGTACTTCACCAGTACATCAGTGTTAACTTGAGCTCTATCAAAATAGTAATATGGCAATGTGTTGAGGAGCTTCAATCCCTTAGGTGTTGAACCTAAGCACCCAAAACCAAGTGCTATCACCTTGGGATGATTGAGTACCAAGATATTAGAAAATTTGTGAATATTTGTAATTTGTTGGTACGATAATATGTTGAGGGAACTTAGCCCTTAGGTACTAACCCTAAGCTCCTTTATGACTGGGATTTTTATATAAAAAAATAATAAAAAAAATACATGATCCTTCCCCTTTTCTTAAACTTCCAATATGGTGATATGTTAAGGGAACTGATCCCTAAGGTACTAAACCTTAAGCCCCCTCATGACCAGATATATGGTTAGGAGACGATATATTGGAATATCAAACAAAACATGACCCTATGATTTTTTTATCACAAGTTGCTACACCTTAGCACCCTTATGACTAGGATTTTTGATCACAAGCTTCTATATAATGGAATATTGGAAAAATCCATGAATCTTCACTCTTTGTTAAAACAATGATATGTTGATATGTTGAGGGAACTTATACCTTGTGTGCTATATATTAGCACCTTATGACAATGAGTTGTGTCTAGGCATTGAACGATATCAGAATATCGATGATCTTCTAGATCCTATCTTATATAAAATCTTGATATGCTTAGGATCTATTGTACAAACTATCTACTATTGATGATTTTTCGATTACATCAACTAATGGATATAGACACATAAAAACTATATTTTCAAGGATTTTCCATTCATATAACCAATTTGAGGTTTCCCATAATAGTTTTTACTTATTGTTTATTTCATGCTTTGACTTACCTTCTCAACCCTCTATTCATTCCTTGTATATTATTCTTGTTTACCTCACTCCTTTACTCCTCTCCTATGTGCCTTTGATCGCATTTCTATAATCCAATCCACAAACTAGTGTTCTTATGAAATGTGCTATTTATACACACTGAATCATGCCCTTATTGAGGTGTTGTTGATATGATTTATTCAAATCATATTATTTGTTAATACAACATATAAAAGGGTATTTCCTTAATATGTTAGGGTCTCTCCCCAACCTTTGTCTTCAATTACAATATTTCAACAATCTCCCCCTTTGTCATTGATCATAGCCTTCAAAAAAGTTTAGAAAAATTGTGGAACTCCTCTAGTGTACAAACTCGCCATGTTTGGAACTTAAATCCATTTATCCACGAATGTTATCTTTTTCTAGTGTTGTTTCCTATCATATTTGTTTAAGGGTGCTAAGGGGTTTCTTTCTATATCTCTAGCTTAAAAAATAGTCAACTTGATAAAATTGGCAAGTTTAGGCAATGCTACCACAATAGGACCTATAGTACCAGAGCCCTCCTCTATGGAATACTCCACCAATTAAGAGCAGCAAGGTATAAAAAAGGAAAAATTAGCAAATGAATTCCATTTTTGTTAAAGGTCGAGCATATCTCAGGCCATATCATCATTCCTCTCCACCCAGCAGACCCTCAAAAACACGGGGGGGGTAACTTACATGATTGATAGGGCGAATAGTCAAATGGGTGGGTCTTCCGATCCAACAAACCATATTAATTATGGGTTTCCACAGTATGATCCTGCCCCCCATTCTTTCACTCGTTGGAGGAAGGTGGGGACCACCCACCACATCACGAATCCATCGACATTTCTTTTCAAGTGAGCGGTGAAGGTAAAGGTAAAATGACAATTTCTTCCCTCTAGCTCCCATCCACCTATCACCTACCACTTTCCAATATTCTTCCACCACATGTCCCATGAATGATGAGTGTTTGAGTAAACCAACACAAATAACTTCATAAGTATAATTTCTTTTCTGACAAAAGGTATTCTACCCGCAGAGTTAGGGTCTAAAGTGTGGTAAGATAACTCATCCACTTTGACAATTTTTCCCTTATGAGGAGCTTGTATCATTCAAAACAGTGACGAGACCACTGCTGACATAGTGGACGTCCAAATTTGACAAAGAAAAAAGTTGTAATCTAGCTAAGTATCCATGATTTCAACTTGAATTGTGATTGTTTTTCCTTCTGGCTTTGTGGGAATATCATTCGATTGTTTTTCCTTCTAGCTTTGTGGGAATATCATTCATGATCCCATATGGATGAAAACTTCTTCCATCAAATTATTTCAGAGTGATAGGTGATTAATTAACGGTTGGAGAACCTAAATCTTTCCAAAAATCAATCAACCTAATGCACGTAGAAGATCCTTCATCAAAAGTTGTATGAAATACTCATTTAGTCTTAACAAAAACTGGAATTTGGAATTCCAGTTGATGAGGGAGTCTTAGGATATGACTCTCAAGATCAAATATAATTAAGTTAGAATCCTATGGAACAATAGCGTATATAGTTGATCAATAAAATATTTCGTTGTGTCGAGTATGTTTGCAATTCTTCCAGAGTTGACATTGCATAAGGATACATAGCCAAATCTTCAATAATGTTATAATTTTGCACTACTTTAACATGCAGGTTGAAAGCTGATTTTGGAAGCACACCTTTGGGAGGTGGTCGAATCATCATATCACAATTTTCCTTCTCGATATGTATGGTTCAGAAAGAGAAGGATGAATTGAATTGGAAGGTTAGCCAAATGAACTAGGTTCATTTCCATTTTCAGTAGGACACTTATACCTCTAATCTTTAGATCTCATGGCTACCTAAACTTCTTGCAAATACATCATCAAGATATCTTGTGGTGTGCAAGAGGAAGATGTGTTATGAGAAACCATTTTTTTTCTTGAGAATGAAATCAATCCTTCAAAACAATGGGAGTTGCAAAACCTTTAATGAATTTAGAAACCCCTACCTGATGTGGGAATTATTTTGTATAATGATCCTCATTTCAAGTAAGGAAAGGATAATGAGGTTTTCACTTTTTGCAACTAGGCTTAGATTTACCAGGTTTCTCTTTTGGAGAATCATTTTGTTTCGATTCACCTTTCCTCTTCTTCTTATTTTCAATTGATATCTTCTTTCCAATAGATGATTCTACAATGTTGATCTCAAAAATGGTTTCTGGAGGAAGGTTTTTAGTTGTTGTATCATGTATGGCCAGAGTCTGATTATTTTTAAAAGTTTTATTTTTTCCCTTAGATTGTTGGATAAAAGAACCTATAATGCCATCAAAGGCATTAGATCCTGATCCTATAGGAGATGTCATAATGGTTTCACCCATAGGGAGAGGTAAATTCACGATTTTTTCATATAAAGGGATAGATTGAGTGTAAAATAAGTCTAAGTATTGGGTATGAGAAATTACTTACACTTATGTGACGATACCTCCCTTGGAAATATCCTCCATGATAACGAGAGGAAGTGACTTTGTAAACCATTCACCTAAAATTTGGTCTGGAATGAAAACTGTGACTAAGCAACGTCGACATCTCCATTCATGGATATGATAGAAGATGTGAGTTGACTTCAATTGTTTTAAAGAATTCAATAGTTCAGTACCAGTATCATAATGGATTGGTAGCCAAAATTGGATTAAAAATGTTGTTGCGATGGAGTTAAAGTTATGGAAAGAACAATGAGGTAGCTCAATGTATGATTTAGTTGTCAAACTAACTAAAGTTGACTTGAAAAGTCATAGACAGATGGAATCATTGATTAAATAATTCGATGCACACTAAATATGATATGTCATCACATGATTGGATGGACCCTCTCTTGATTTCCCTTCAAATTTGGGTATGTCACTTGGTAAATTGGTAGGAATCACTAGCCAAAAAGGATAATAATAAATACGATTGTTACTTAACTGGGATAAATCGAGTAGATCTAGCATTGCAATAGATGGTAATTTCTAGCTAGGATCTTGCTCTAAAGTTTGAAATTCTTGCAGGTTAAGACCAACCTCTAGAGGCAGATATCCAAAATATCTGGGAATAGCCTGAGCAGTTGGAATTGGAATTTCACTAGGGTAAATCAGGGTGAACCACACTGGGTTGAGATTGAATAGGCACTTGATAAGTATGATCAGGGTATGGTTGACTCTAGAAAGGTTGAACGTAACCCATTTACCTAATTAATATTTACTTTACATAGGTTGTACTTGCAAAGGTTTACCTTGAGCAAATTGACTTTGAACAGGTTGACTTTGAATGAATTGACCTTGAAAAGGTGGGTTTTGGAATGTTTGGCCTTGATAAGGTAGACTTTGAAAAACTTGTTCTTAGAAAGGTGGAACCTAGTAAGCTTGACCTTTAAAAGGTATTTTCACTATGTCGGTAATGGGTTTCCTAATAGGAATATGTGATATAAACTAGACCGTAGGAATAGTTTGATAAGCAGAAGCCTGCACATTACCTTAGTAGTTTTAGGAACATATTTGAGGGGTTACTAGAACAGTCTTTTGTGATACTCCTGAAATAGGTGGATGAGAAGAACTTGGAACCATCTTTGAGACAATTGTTTATACAGGGGTCTATGGCAAACTCTAAATAGGTCATTGAATCAGTTGTTGAACATGTGCTTGAGGAATTCCTTGAATAGACTATTGGACAGGTACAACAATGCATGGAATAGGTATCTGAGGTATTTCTTGTCCAGCTCGTTGAACAGGTTGATAAAGTTGCACTTGTGGAACACTTGGATGACACTGTTGACTAATGTTATGATTCCAAATTGTGTTCATCCCAGGATAAGGAGTACCAATTAGAGGTTGATTTATAGCCAGTTGACCTAGGTTGGGCTGAGGTATTTGACCATAGATTCTGGTAAAATATTGGCCCCAAACAACAGGTTGTTCTCCAAGTGGAGGATAAGTTGGTTGCCCCCTAGGCTAGTAATAAAAACTAGTTGGGCTTACTTGAGGTTTACTTGAATTATGGACACCATACGAATATGTTTATTGATGTTGTAAATGCTTCAATTATGGAAGCCATGCTCTAATAAATAGACGTAAATAAACCAAATGACCAAGTATAAGGTTGAAGAGAAGAAGGAATGCCTAAAAAAGTTCTAGTAAGTGACTAGTATCTAGGAGGAACTGACGGACCACCATACAACAGTGACTTCAGGGAGTTGGTAAACATGCATGAATCCATAGGTTCACTCCCAATAGGAATTTATGATGTAGTTATTTGTGGTGAATAAAAAGGAATGTGTGGTGGTGACAAAATATGACCTAAAAAACTCAAGTTATAGAATACCAAGGATTAGGTCAGAAAGGAGAGAAAGGAACTATTGGGTGAAAAGTATTAGTATTGGTAAATGGAGAATGAGGTGTCTTTGTTTCTTCAGTAACAACTTCAATGCTAATTAACACAAGGGGTAATTCAGTCGTTACTATCAGCTTCCTTCGAGGTGACGATGGCCCAGGAATAGGAGATAAAACAACCGAAGGTGATTCATGTTGAAAAATTTTAGATTCAGGATGTTCTATGTTTGATTCGGTAAGTTCAGTGTCTAAAACTTCACTAATGTTAGATTTAGTGTGAACTACTCTAGTAATATCTCAACTAGAGTGAAGTAAGCCTGATTATACTTGCTGTGTTGGATTCAATTTGGTTTCTATTGTCTCAGATTGTAGAATTGTTGATGTTTCAAGTTCATTTGAGGCTTTTTATCCTATTGAATTTGACCTTTCTATTTTTATCTTTTCGAACTGACTTGGTGTATATTTAGGAGGTTGAACTCACATTTTATGTGATTGTCTTGGTGATTTAGCTAGGATTAAAATTTATCACAAAATTAAACAATATTCACAATCTAATCCTAAGGTCTCTAAAATGTAAAAACAAAGAATTAACACACGCTAAAAAAGCTAAGGATTCAAACCATGCAAACAAGATTTTCACAAGGAAATCACTAGTTGGTAATGAAATCCAATGTTGCAGAGATTGAAGTGAAAATTAGTTGTAGATATGAGCGAGTGGAACTAGTTACACTGACAAACTACTTAATGAAATGATCTGATGCAAGTAACTTTGCTTATGCCATATCGAGCGAATATTTCCCTCCAAAAAGTCCAAGTGAGTCTATTCAATGTCTGTTTTAGGTACAGTAGGAACTTCCCTCTACCATCACCTTGGGTAATAGCCCTAGGATTATGGTTACTAAGGTTACCAGCTACAAGAATTCTACCTGGGGGGACAATCGTAAATCGCACATACACGCAAGGAAAGGGTAACAGAGCTCAATCCCCTTGAAATTTCCTCAACATGGTTAATTGGAGGTTTACTTTCAAGTGACCTCATGTACATTTTGGCACTATTGTAATAGATGTAGAGCACTCTACCACAACCAATGAAGTGTGTACAATCACTTCACCAGGTCTGATATGATCTTATGCTTGACTCTTTTATAAGGGGAGCTTCCCATATCAAAATTGAAATAACTAGATTTATCTCCCTATCATAAGATTCTAGTGTTTGTCTACAACTTTGGAAAGTTTACTCACTTACCTATTCCAAATCCCCACACATAATCTATTGTAGGTGGAAAATAAACCTAATAATAAAAATTTCTAAATTTAATTTAATAGTTGGTATTAAGCAAAGGTATGGGATGTGAAACTTTGATGAAAGTATGACTTGAGACAATCCTAATGCAATAAAAAATGATGATATGATCTTTTTGTCTCAATGAAAATTTATTTAAGGCAGGGAAAGAGTTTTTCACTTTTTTCAACTGAAATATAAAAAGAAAATCAAAATCCCATTATAAAATTTTCCCTAAAATAAAACTAAAAAATTTCAAATCACTTGAATATTGAAAACAATTTCAAATCTTCACTTTGCCCAATAATACTAGTAAACAAAAAATCTTTCTTTTCATACAAGCACTCAAAAATTCGAACAATGCAATAAGAAACCAATGATGACTAAAAATTAACTTTTCTCTAATTGAATGCTACAACTTTTCTTGTAGTCATTAATTTAGTTCATAAACACTTCCATCAAATAATAAAAAATGATTTTTCATTCCAAAACTAGTACACGAAGGATTTTCATAAACCAAACCTAATACTGTAAATCATTCAATTTAGCATTCATAATAATCTTTCATGAAAGAGAAATATGGATTTAAATCTTGATTTAATTGACAGAAGAAAGATATACATTCACTTCAACAGGACCAACAAATCTATTTCTTAATTGGTCAACTATTCGTAAGGCAAGACTCAACCCTAATTTCTAAAACATGACCAATCACAAGAAAAATACCAAAATAACATTCCATCTGACTGACAAATACCCGAACAAGGTTATAGCAAGTGTAAAACAATAGGAAGAAACAAAATTTTGGATTTGATAAGGAAACATATGAGTTTTTCAAAAGTTATAGGCATGTGCATGGGATTTGGAGTAAACCAGTGCACATGCACTCTGTTTCTAAAGCGTAAGTGCACAAATATATGTATTGTTCCTAATGTAAAAGTGAAAACACCAGAGTATTTCAAGAAAATAAAAATAAACCAAATCCAACCCAAAATTCAAATTTGTAAAATTTCCAAACACTTAAGTAAGGCTTGTGTAATAGGTTGAAAAGATCAAACAAGGAAAATAGAAAGATTGAAACAATTCACCAATGGAGTAGCCAATTTGTTACATGGAAAAATCCCTCTTGCAGAGAAGAGAGATCTCCCTAGGCTTCTAAAAACCCTAGTAACAAACACATAATAACTGCTACCTTTCTCTAAGCTCTAATCATTTGAAATCAATAGAATGGAAGAGACCTCTTACTGGTTTAGCGAACTGATTGTTGAAGTCCCTCAAAGCTTTCAATCACTCGCTCTTTGATGCTCCAAATGTCCTCTGGTCACTCCCAACAGCTTATCCACAATATTTAGAAAGAGATCTTCAAAGATATAGATAAACAATATTTCAAAGCATACAACATATAATCAAATAGATAATGAAATAATTAACCAATTATACATGTGAAGTGATCAATTTGGCAACCAAAACTCATGTAGGAGATCAAGGAAATCTAAAAATAAAATCAATAAATATGTAACTGAGAAATAAAAATTGCTTATATTCATAAAAATAGAGAAAATCCTTACAACCATGTAACCTTGATGTAGCAATTCATTTCTGCAATATGCAACCCTATCCCTTGCATGACAACCCTTCCAACCTAATCTCAACACCATAAACCTAATTACAACAATCCTCTCTCAAACCTCAGACCTATAATGGTTTTATAGGCCAAGGATGAGAATTTATGGATCCATTCTCCAAGGGATGAGATCCACTATTAGTGGGGTAGAGGTTCCAAAAATGAATGGGATTTACTCCATTTGAAGCTTGTTGGTTGGGATAGATGTTACCATCTGTTATCACTTAGAACTAAAGGTTTGATGCATACAGTTACATTCCCTAGTTTGATGACAAAGGTCTATGTTTAAGCTGTTTTCATTTTTATTTGTCTCACTTAGGAGTCGGAGTTTTAAAGGTTTTTTAACTTAAAATCAGACTCTACTCCTATTGGCTTTCCTCCACTCATCATTATTCCATAGTCATGTCTTGTCTATGCCAAGTCACCTTGTCTTTTAGTGATTCCACAGCGCAGTCTTATTTTCCCATTTCGCAGCGCAATCATAGTCTAGCAGTTTTGCAGCGTGTAATGATTAAGCAGTTTCGCAGCGCATCATTAAAAAATATAACTAACAGCGCTGCGAAATGATGGATTCGTGCATTTCGCAGCGAATCTTTCCTGAAATGTCAAGTCCATAGGTGAGTTAGCATTTCCGTCCATTCATGTCAGTTTGAGTACCTCTTGAAATCATGTCTGAACGTTCATTTGCCGCTACTCCACCAATAGATTTTTGATATGCACGGAAATCTCATTCCCAAGAGATTTTACCGTGCATAGTCCTTGATAATGGTCGTGAGTGTTGCATGAGTAACCAGTCATGTTTCAAATTTGAATTTCAAGCGAGGCTGTTCAAGCGAGCCTGATTACAAGCAAGGCTGAGTTAAAAAGGGAGGTGAACCATCTCGACCGGAGCTGTTAAGATTTGGCTGTGAAGATTTAGAATTTGGCTCTGAAGATTTCAAAGTGAAGATGGAGAGAAAGGAGCACAGGTCCGGCAAATGTCAAAGGAATGAACCTGAAGGCCTGGACATAACCTTGAGAGATGAAGGCGTGAAGAAGGCATTTAAAGATGTCGGGTGCTGGAGATTTTGTAAAAAGCTACAAGGAGGGCACGCACAGGTAACAAAAGAATTTGCGCTCAATTTTACTGGTTTGAATTCAAAGGTTGCCATGTTAGAGATATCGGTTTCTCCAAAAGCAATAGCTGCTGTAACCGAGATACCAAGAGGCCAGGAAGAATGGTTCAAAAATTTTAAATTTGATAGGAATCCTTGTAAGGAGTTCTTAAAAGAGGCATATGTAAATGAGGATTACACAAAAGCAGTGCCTAGGTACTATCTCAAGGAGCATTATGCTCTTCTTCTTACCTGCATTCAGAAGTATTTAACCTGTGAAGGAAGGTACAATAAGGTTTATCCTTATCATTTTAAACTGCTCCTGCATTTTAACGGGAAGGTCTCCATAGACATTCCGTTTTATTTATTTCGCAGTCTAAGTAAAATGTGTGATAAGGTGCATCTCAGGAAAGAGGACTGTGAAACCTCTTTATTTCACCATGGTCTGATTAAGTTGTTGATTTTAGATAGCCTCCAAAAGATAGGCAGAGACTGGAATTATTTTATCTTCATGGCTGGATTCCAAAGTAAGACTGGTCTTACTCCACAACCAGCCAGAGAGTTTACAATAGCTGAGCTTCAAAGAGAAGCAAGAGACAAAAAGAAAACCAAGCCACAGCTACCAAAACCAGTGAAGCCGTTAGTCATTCAAGAACAACCTCAGAAATCAACAAAGGAGAAGACTCAGGGTAAGAAGACTGTACCTCAAGAATGTAAACCTGAAGCAGTCTCAAGGGTGAGGACAAGAAGCCAGATTAATAAAGAAAAAGGCAAAGCTATAGCTGTCGAAGAAAGCCCTGTGTCTAAGGCAAGCCCCGTGTCTAAGGCAAGCCTAAATGATCTACTACAGGCTATTGAGTTAGAGTAGTCCAAACCAATTCAGATTGATTTGACACAGTCACCACAGGTAAAGTTTAAGAAAACCAAGGCCTCAAAAAGGCTTAAGTTTGATGAGCCAGCCCAGGAATTTGTTTTTAAACCTAGAAGACCTATGACCAGAAATTTCCAGCAGGTACAGGAAGCACTGCCCAGAACAAAGGAAACAGGGGAAGGAACACGACCTCAGCAAAAGAGCAGCAAAAGTAAAGCAGCCATCACATCTCAAGGAGATTATGTGGCAGCCATGAAAAGCCAAATAGAAATAGCTGAGGAAGAAATTAACCAATTGAAGAAAGCCGCTGAAGACCTGAAGGCAGAGCTAAGCCGGTTACCTAATAAATGAATTCACTTTTCTGGAAAGGTTTTGTTCCCAATTTTGCTAATTTTGCTTAATCTTACTGTTTTGAAGAGCTTTAAATCCCTACTACACATGTGAAGCATCGAAGGGAGTTTTTTGCAACCAATAATTGGATGATATAAGCTCTCGGGTTTAAAAAAAAAAAGGCAAACTGTTTTAAATAAAACAGCTGTTTCGTAGCGCGCTACGAAACTGCTGTAGATGATGTTTTTAAAAAACACAGACAGACAGTTGATATTATGAGCGGGAGTTTTTGAAAAAAAGACACTTGTCCATCACCACAGCCTACAGCACATCTAAAACTTGGCCACGTTCCATTCCTGGGGTTATTAAAGGCTCAGAAAGATGTTGTTCATGTTCGAGCAAATTATGGAAAAAAGAAGCCGAGAAGCAGGGAACATTTCCTAATACCACGGGTAGATAGGGATTCAGCGTGCAAAGGCCAATATGGCGTATTTAATATCCAGCTCAGCCAAATCTAAAGAGCACCAGATGTCAAAGGACGAGGAGTAGCCACTATGGCACGAAGATAGAGTTAGAGTCATAATTGATTTAGGACTTTTTAAAAATTACAATCAGCAGTTTATTTGTATTTAATAGACAGTTAAATAGTTGATAGGTGTCTTTAGAGATAAGGATCGAGTTATTAAAATTCCCCTCATGCTGGAGGAGGAAACTCGAATTAGTTAGAATAAGGATTATATATAGTTGAGACAGCAATGTAATGGGGGTTGGAAATTTTACAGCAGAAGTACTATTTTAGCTTATGTAAAGACCATTTTCAGTAATACAAAGCATCTACTTTTCTTCTCAGGATTCATAAAGGATTTGTCATGTTCAGAATATGTGTTTTGTTCTTCCCTTAATGTCTTTTTTCAGTTGCATGGATGCATAATCACTTAGAATTCACTGATTGTGCTCTGACTTCCTGTATGCATGTGTGAACTGTGGTTTTATGTAAGTTGTATTTTGAACATTTAAATGCTAAGTGCCCTGACTTCTATGCAAAGGTAGTGTCATTGTTTACTGAAGTATGATTGACTCCATAGGCCCAATGGGAACTTATGAAATGTTTATCCAGCCACTATATTTGTCTATGTTATTACATCACAGAGTAGCCATCTTATCATTAATTCAAAATCATAATCCTTTTGAGAGAGCCCTCTCAGGCTAAGGAGGCTAAGCCTTAGTCAAAAGCTTGGTTTGAAATAGTTACTTAGAGTCATCCTGACCAGCAGCCTATCAGGCTTGATTTTTAAGATAACACCATCAATGCTTCTAGACTTTAATTTTTATTTTTACGTACTTAAATTCATTTCTTAGGTCATAGTGGATGACAGTGTGTACTTATGTGCAGATAATGATGATCTTCCTTGCATATGCACAGGACTCAACTAGGTAATTGCGAACATAGCCAAAATCAAGGTTTTGTACGATAGGATCTAGAAATTCCACCCTTTTTGGGCTGATCTAGTTTCAAACTCTATGGGGTAATGCTTTGAAACACATGTGTGGATAGAAAGAGACCCAAACCAATGGTCTTTGCACCAATCAAATTATATATCAAGTTTCATCATGAGTAACCACTATTTACTCATGTTATTGTGGTCCCCTTTGTGCCTTTTTCATGTGGCATCGTCATTGAGTAACCCTTGTTTAAAGAATCAAATATTAGTCATACTTATGTCCCACAAAGACTCTTCAGAGTCCCATTGACCCCTGTTACAATATATCATCCCCTCCATGTGTCACATTCATCCCATATTTCCTTGATTTGGCCTCCAACTATCCTAATCTATCTTTGAAAAGCCTTTATCTGAGTAATTAACCATCCCCTACAAAATTGTGTTAGTCATTTCTAGGTTAACCTTGCATACATTGCTTTGATAAGGGAAGTCATAAGTTTACACCTCATTCCCCATCATTCCCCCTAGTGCTAGTCTCTATCCATCATGTTGTTATGTTCCTCATGCCTTTTCTAAGGAATACTCATTTCCTTCTCTAATGGTCCCTCCCGCATTGACTCCAACCCATTTATTCCAAGAGAGTGGTCTAGAGGATAGTGTACCTTGGTTCCAGCCTTCATTATTGTTCATTTCCTTAGATCAACCAAAGGGAACCATCACTGCCCTTTGACTTGGTTGCTTCTCACGTGCTTGACTCTATCGCATTATCGCATGATCAAGAATCATACACTTGTTGGTCGAGTGATTCAACAAATTGTCCCAACATTCACCGAGTGTGTGTGATATGTTCTAGACCTCATGAGGGGGTATCCATTCAGGTATCTCCTTGAATTCCTAGCAGTTAGTATTTCATGATCCAATCTCATATGATGTTCAGTATATTTGACTGACCCTATTTCATTTGATCAAAGAGCCGACAGCAAAAGCCCCTCCTTCAAATGGTTAATTTAGATCTTTAGAGCTCTTTCCTATTCAACAAAGATTCTTCCATATCATATTATGGGTAT
Source organism: Pinus taeda (assembly GCA_000404065.3). Lineage (NCBI taxonomy): Eukaryota > Viridiplantae > Streptophyta > Pinopsida > Pinales > Pinaceae > Pinus > Pinus taeda. The sequence continues at coordinate 49,765 of APFE030128788.1, read as the reverse complement.
TTCATCCTATGTACTAAGTTCAACATTGTTCATTGTATCAGTGATTGCCTCTATCTTCTAGGAACATATGTATGTGGGACTTTTTGTATCATTGTATCATTTTTTATCCCATTGATTCCAGCACACTATGTATCAAGTATTATGTTTCTCAGACCCACATTGTTGGGCATGCCATTATTCATTGTACTAAGTTATCTCGGTGGGTATATGTATGCCTCCACCACCTCATTGAGATCATGTGTGCACCATAAAGGAGAGTTCTCATCTAAAAAGTAGGTCTCTCCTCCTCTGTTTATGCCTCTACCAACTCATTGAGATCATGTACACACCATAAAGGAGACTTCTCATCTAAAAAGTAGGTCTATGGCTCCCCTTCAATGTCTCATGAAAGTTAATCTACAATTTATTTTGCTCATATGATGTGCTCCTCACACTCATATTTTGGGAGGGAATCTATTCTCACTTGTTGTAGCGGAGCAAACCACCCTCCAAAATATTGCCTTATATTTTCTTTGGAGCTTCCCTACCAACCATCCTTAGTAGTATTTCTTGCATTTTCAAGCACATAGGCTTCAACTAAGTTTCAGTAGCTTGCCAACCTATGCATGTCAACTTGATAGTCTCCCATCATAGGTTGCCATTCCAGACTATGTAATTTTCTGATTGAGAGGTTCACTTAGAATATTGTGCAATTCTATGGGGGAACCAACTTTCCCTCTAGAAATTGCACAATCCTATTGGGTTTCCTGCTAGGCTCTAGAATTCTACAATCCAAACAGGCAGCCCTCCCTCAGAAAATTGCACAATCCAACCAATCATTGGGATTTAGCCTAGAAATTACACAAATATAGGAGGCAATGACCTACTGACCCCAGAAATTATGCAATTCCTAAGGGATATCTAGCCCTGATCAGCCCAAAAACTGCACAAATCCCTTTCCTAGGCCTGCAGGTTGCTACATGTTCCTTCAAGTTCATCTGTTCCCTCCAGTGTTGAGCAATCATGATTTGCATGCACGGGTTGGTTTTTCCTGAAATAGCAAAAAGAAACATGCAAAGAGAATCCCTAAATTTTAGGGATGTATTTTTAGAAGCTAGAGGTTACATGCAAAGATCGTTTTAGAAAATTCTGTCCAAGTATCACCTTTTACTAGATTTGAGGCATGCACGTCATAAGCCTCAAAATTTCAATGTCATAGAGCTCATTCCCCACATCGATCTTGCAACTCTAACATCCCACATTACATCTAGGAGTATTTTGCACATTTAGCTTAGCCTTTTCAGGTAAGTCTCGTTTTCATGTCTTGTGTTGCGTTTCTGTCACTTTCTGTATTTCACTTTGTGTAAGTGTTGTTTGCTTGATTTAAATGAACAATTATTGTCGTTTTGATGCATGTGATCGTGTAGAAGCATTGTTTCAATTTTTCATTGCATTTCACAACTATCGCATTCATGGCACTGTTTCTGCACTCATGGTCATTGTTATGGCGAATCGATTCACACACATTCTTGTTTTCTCATTTTCGGAATCCTACACTCACTGTTTTCATGCATTATCATTCACTCTTTTTTACACTCGTTCTCACCATGCATTCCAACCTTCTCATGTTTTTAGTCACCTATAGGGGGGTCTGGGCTACCTTAGCCGAGAACTTTCCTTCCCCATCTAGCAAGCACATTTCTGAGAATGAAGGCTCTACCTTCCTCCCAGAAAATGCACAAATCTGGCCACCACTAACCTCTACCCTTGCATTGTGAAATTTTGGGAGGTAGTTCCTTGCTGGCAAGAAATTGTGCAATGTAGTTTGCTGGTTTGCATGTCACTGCTGACTAAAATTGCACATTTCAGAGTTTCAGTCCTCAGTAGACTAGGCTAGACTATGCATTATGCAGTCCCAGTAGTCATTCAGCCTCCAGATAGCTCAAACTATGCCTTGCAAGTTTTGGTAGTAAGTCTCCCAGCCTCCTGGTGGAAATTGTGCAATCTTCACAATCAGTCATATAGGTATGTTGCAAACCAGTCCTCAAGTTTGTTTTGCTTTTTAGCTCATGTATCGCTTGCCAAGAGTGTTATTATTTCTCCAAGTATAAGAAGTATTTTTATTTGAGCACACAACTACAGATGTAGTTGAGCGAGTGTCTATGAGCTTTCCTATCTAAGAATATACCAAGTTGTTCATAGAAAAGGATAGAAAGATAAAATGGTCACGACATCACAGAGAACAGCACCATCAACAGTAGCAAAGGGTACTAGACTTGTGTGTGACAAAGGCAAGAGGAAAGTTGTTAACAATGCAGAGGTAGAGTAGGGGGTAATTAACTCTCTAAGATAGTTAAAACAAACAAGTAGATACATCTTGCGGTAGGAAATAAATCCAATTAGAATTGATACATTCTGGGAAGCTTCTCTTAAAGGAGTCAATTACGAGATCATGTCCGAACCTTTGAGATAATCAATTCCATTTCATTGCGAAAGATAGAAGATTTGTGTGTATTATAAATGGTAAACCTCAGATTAACCATTGTCGAGGAGCTTGGATTCACTTGTTGGTAAACCTCGGATTGGCCATGTCGAGGAGCCTTCAAGGGGATTGAGCTTTTTTACTCTGCCCTTGCATGTAGATCAAATCGTAGACTATTTGCCTAGTTGTATTTGTTGTTGTTGGTAACCTTAGTGTCCAGAAACTTGGAGCAGATGTCGACTAGACTCACTTGGACTCTCTAGGGGGTTCTCTTCACTTGAGATGGTTTTGTGAAGAAACTTGTGCCAATCTATTTCATTAAGTAGGTTGTAGTGGTAAATGTTCCGACTGCCCTTTCTGTATTAAACTTCTAGTAAGTCAGATTTCATCACCAACTAGTGTTTTTAGTACGGGAAGTTACTGTTTGTGTGTGGTTTGAACTCTTAGATTTTTAGGTGTGTGATTCAGTTGTTTGTTTCTTTAGAGACTTTAGGTGCTTTTATTGAAATTTTCTTTGTTTCCATGTGCTTATTTTCATCATAGACCAAGAGGTTATTATCCTTCATTGATCATGTCAAGACAGTCATCTATGTTTTCCCAATCATCGGAATTTTTTTATACGGTGGTCCTTCTATTCCTTTGGGGTACCAATCACTCTCTAGTAGTTTTTCAAGAACAACTCCTTGACCGAATGAACATCAGTTATCATCTGGTAGTAATGGAACTCAAACGTTGAATGCAGAGTAAATCCTTATGATGTCTAGTAGTATTCCAAATCCTCAACCCCAAGGTAGTGAGTTACCACCTGGGGGGCAACCCCAAGGTAGTCAGTTGCCGCTGAATGGGCAACCTAAAGGTATTCAATTACTACCTGGGGGGTAACTTCAAGGTAGTCAGTTACCACCTCGGGGGCAACCTCAAGGTAGTCAGTTATCGCCTGGGGGAAACCTCAAAGACAGTACATACCTTTAGGACAGTACATACCTTTAGGATAGTACATACCCCTAGTTCAACCCCAGACTCAGTATATTCTTTAGGATGCTTATCAACCTCAGATTCAGTACGTGCCTCAGGGTTATCAACCTCAAGGTCAGTATCCAACTCAAGGTTTCCAACCGCCTTCCGGTAAATCATTTTTACAAGGAGCAAGAAATGTACCTCTTAATTATGAGCCCTACGTTCAACCAGGTTATGGTCCTCCATATGCACAACCTTTTATGGGTCCATATTCTAGAATGAAAATGGTGTGGGATCCGTCTCAAAATCAATAGACTATGCAGCCTAATGTGCAGTTACTTAATCAACCTAGACAACCTTTGGTTTTTGGTCCAACCCAGCAACCTATCCAGCCAACCGTTCAAACCCTTGCACCTGGTTTAGTTCAGCAGCCTGGGCCTAGTACATCTCAGACTCTGCCTCAAACTGCTGCAACTACTACAACTTTTGTTTAAACTACCACACCTATTTCTGGAGTATCTGTAGCTCTAGTTTCTACTATCCCTGCATCAATGCAATTTCTTGAAGTCTCTGTGCCACAGTCAGGACCTACAGTTCAGACTTCGGTCTAGATGCGTGCAAGACAAGCTAGTACAAGTGCGATTGCCACAAGTCAACCACAATTCACCTATCAATCGTACCAAGGATAGTATCAATTCAGTCTTACTGTACAAAATCTAGTTTATAAGTATCAACCATATCTTGGCTATAATTATCAATAGCCTCAACAACCTCAATTTGGTCTAGTTAATCCTGGTTTCCTAGGAGGTTATAACATTTCTAATGCAAATCCAATTCCTGGTTATCCTGGATATCCTCCTCCTAGAGCTAGTCTCATTACTCAAGGTTTTCACAACCCTAACCATTAGTTACCATTTATTGCAATTTTAGATTTACTTGATTTTTTGCACCTTATGAACGATCCAATTTACTATCTTCCGTATTGGTCGTCAATGCCTAGTAAGTTGCCCAGTGATATCCTAAAATTTGAGGGTAAGTCAGGAGAGGATCCGTCAAATCACGTCATGACTTATCACCTCTAGTGTGCATCTAATTCAATTGTTGATGATTCAATTCGTTTTCATCTTTTTCAATGAACTCTTATTGGTCTTGCTACCAGATGGTACATTGAGTTACTACGAGCCTCTTTTTATAATTTCAATAAGTTATGCACTGCTTTCTTAACTCATTTTCAGTTGTCTGTCAGATACGACAATGGCACAGAACTGTTAACTTCACTAAAACAATCCACGTCCACATGTATTTTTGATCATATTCATGAATGGCGACGTAGAAGACGTTTAGTGAAAGTTTTCATTCTGGATCAAATTTTGGCAAAATGGTTCATTAAATCATTGTTACCTAAAATCATTGAAGATGTAGCTAAGGGAGGAGTTGTCACTAAAGAGCAACTCATTGCTCAGGCTCAGTACCTTGACCTCATCTATACGCAGTCAGGTACTTTACATGAAAAAATCACTGATCTTCCAAAACACAGTCAAATAACTACAACGCCTTTAGGGTCTCATGCTATTGATGATATGATTGGTTCAGTTAGTACTAAAAATAAGAAGAAATCTTCAAAAAATTATTCTCCTATAATAACTTTACCTGATTCCCCGAAAGGAGATTCTTCCGCTGAAGTTTCTTTCGAAATTCATGTCGTATAATCATCTACGACCAAATCACAATCTCATAGTAAAGAGAAGGGGAAGAAGAAAAACAAACAAAATTCAAAAGATAAAATGGATAAAAATGAAATTACTGACAAAAAAAGGAAACCTCACTATCCTTGTTTCATTTGCGACAAGGATCATTTTACCAAAGAATGCCCACATCGAGCATAGGTTTAAAAAATCGTTAAAGGTTCTCAAATATCTACTGTCTTGAAGGATCCTTTTCCTCCTCAAGATAGTAAGATGATTGGTTCTTCCTCGAATGCCTCAGAAGAACCCATTATGATGATGTCTCATGTCAAGATTGTGACGCGATCGCAAGATTATGGTAGAAAAAATCATGTTGACATTAAAGAAGCAGAATCTTCTAACTCAAACACATCAACTACACCTCCTCTTAGTTCTCATCTGCTACAGATTGAGAAACCCAACCTTGACTTAGTAATAAAACCACCTGTTAAAGGTATATTTTGGAAATCAACTTTCAATCCACATTCGAGAGCTGCTCAGAATTATAACATTGTTGAAGACTTAACTATTTCCCCTTTAGCAATGTTGGCTTTGGAAGTGTTGCAATCGTGCCCAACACAATGTAAATTACTATTATCTACTATAGGAACTATTGATATTCATGATTCAAACCTAATAATCTTCGATTTAGAGAATAGTACACCCAACCTACCTCATCAAATGGCTTTCCAGATTCCAGTTTTTGTCAAAAACAGACCTTGCTTTCGGACTGTGATTGATGAAGGGGCTTCTACATGTATTATGTTTATCTAGTGTTGTAAATCGCTTGGTTCTCCCACACTCAATAAGTCTTCAACAATTCTAAAGGCTTTTGATGGTCGAGGGTTCCATCCTTTTGGAATTTTGCAGGATTTATCTATAGGGTTTGAAGGCAAAACCATAAATCTAGATGTGGAAGTGGTTGATGCCCCTCTAGATTACAAGCTTCTCCTGGGTTGCACGTGGTATTATGCTATGACTACTATTGTTTCTTCAGTATTTCGTCTTATCAAGTTTCCTCATAATGGAAAGATCATTAAAATAGACCAGCTGACTTATTTCTCAACAAACCTAGCCTCTACAGATAGCATTCAGCACATCAGTAAAATGACTATCCCTTACAAGGATGTTGGTGTAGGTTTGATTAAAGATTCTGGTTTACTGGGAACAATTTCCTTCCCTCCTCCTAACGTATCGCCTTCTATTGCAAATATTCATATGATTTCATTGGATACTATTATTTTTTATCATCCTTGGATCATACCTTCTGATTTTGGGCTAGATTCAGTTGATGGTGTGATGCCTTTGAGTCCCTTTGAAATTGCATATCAAGTTGTACAATTGTTTTCTGATTCCTGATCAAGGTCGAGGATGGTTCGTTCCTGTCTCAACCTCGTTAAAAAATGAAACCAGGAGTCTCGAGGATAGTTTGTTCTTGTCTCAACCTTGTTAAAAAATGAAACCAGGAGTCCCAAGGATACTTTGTTCCTATGTCAACCTCGTTAATAAATGAAACCAAGATCCCCAATGATAGTTTGTTTCTGTGTCAACCTTGTTAAAAAATGAAACCAGGAGTCTCGAGGATAGTTTGTTCCTATGTCAACCTCATTAAAAAATGAAACCAAGTGTCTCGAGGATACTTTGTTCCTATGTCAACCTCATTAAAAAATGAAACCATGAGTCTTGAGGATAGTTTGTTCCTGTGTCAACCTCATTAAAAAATGAAATAGGGTGTCTAGGGAATAGTTCCTTGTCTTGTGTCAAGCTTGTTAAAAAATGAAACAAGGAGTCTCGAGGAAAGTTCTTGATCTTGTGTCAACCTCGTTAAAAAATTTAACAAGGGTTATGAGGATAGTTCTTTTACTGTCTCAAGCTCAATAAAAAATGAAACAACTCCCTCGAAAGTGAACCTTCATTCCATCCACCTCGTTGAATGCAATGAAGCTTGGGGGACATGTACCTCGTTTTGATTCATTATGCTGGGGGCATGCGAACTTATAAAAAGAATAGTTTTTCATTTCAAGATTGTGTAAACATGAAACTAAATCCAAGCAGAGTTCTCCATGGTTCAAGCTTGTGTAGAAATGAACCCATACCTGACTGAAATCTCATGATTGCCATTTCTATCTGCTAAATTCTACTAGATGAGCCTTGGTCATTTTATTCCATCACCACCATCTGTTTGTCCAATTATATGCTTTCACTTGGTTGTTTATCCTTTCCTGAGGGACCACACCAATGAGTGGTTTTATTAGCTAGCCTCTTAACCATTACATGTTTTGAGCAGTTCCACCATTGTCGAAACCAGTTGCTACCCTTTATACCACTCGTTCCTCTAGGACGAGTCTTCTTTAAGCTATTTTCTGACTCATAAAATATGAAAAGATTGCCGAGTTTTTCCCTTTTTGACTCGTTAAATTAATTAAAAAGGTGGTCCACTTTCAGCTCTTTTCTGACCATATAAACATGAAAAGATCGCCAGACTTTTGTCATTTCAAGTTCGATACTGGTTATGAAACGACGTGCCTTCAATCACTTTTCTACTTTTTTGGATCGAGGCCACTGATTATGAAAAGTACTCCTTGATCATAATGGTCAAGCTATTCTCTCGAGTATTATTTTGTACTTTTTCGGGCTCGAGGGACACAAATTTAGGAAAAAGAAAAACATTGGAGTCCTCTTTAAGCTCTTTTTAGACTCTCAAAAATTGAAAAGATCGCTGAGCACTTGATTGTTGGAACTCGTTAAAATAAATGAATATCATACCTTTAGTATAAGTTTACTCCTTTTATGGATTGAAATGGACTATTTACGAAAAAGGTATATGTTGACTACTTACGGTCAATAGAGTCATATTTAAACCCTTTTAGGACTCGTTAAATATGAAAAGATTGTCTAGTGCTTCTATTTTCCAGCTCGTTAAAGTATTGGAAATGTCATCCCTCCTATATTATTTTATCCTTTTTTAGACCTGAGGGATTATTTTACAAAAAAGTACCTCCATGGAGTTTTCTTAAGTTTTTATTCTGACTCCCTAAAATTGAAAAACACTGAGTTTTTCCTATACTGGACTCGTTAAAAATTAACAGTAAAGGACCTGTTCAATTTTTAACATGAATGAACCACTCCTTCTTAGGGTTCGAATTTTAAACTAAGTGGGACTCATCTGAAGGATGAGCTTATAAACAAGCAAATGTTATCCTCCTCAAGCTTGTAAAAAATAAAGAGGTACTTGCCAGAAATGGTGGGGGAAAAGAGAGAAAAATGAACTTGTTTGTTACACTTTATTTTGTAAAAAAGTTGTCAACCACTCTTTAACATGACACTTTTTGTTCACCTGGGTTGGGAAAATCCTTTGCCTAACAGTTAATCAAACCACATTGAAAATCTTCAGCCGGTTTCTAGGTATTATCTTTGGGTCAATTGTCACCAAGCCATCTGCAGTGTCGTTATGTGTTCAAGAGAATAGTTCAAACAAACCATTTGTCTGCGAGATATCTGTCATGCATTTTGACCATCCCTGAGTCAGTCCTTGTCAATATATTTCTTCAAAACTTGATCTATGATTTCGTGTTGTGGGCTTGCCTATGATGGATCGCTTTCTATCAACTTCAGCTCATTATCGAGGAATTTGATCTACAAATCATCAGTACCTTGAAAATGGCATGCCCTAATGGTAGTTTTCTCACCTTTGACAATAGGTTGCATCATTGACCTTCGATCAAATGATTCTATGACATGTTCGACTTCAGCTCATTTTTCACATTTCATGGATTTTACTAGGTACTTTGAGAGCCATTGACATTACTGGTGGTTTCTCTCACACTTGCTAATAGTTCACATCATTGACTAGTAATCAAGTTGTTTCTACCATGTTCGACTTCGACACATTCATTCACATGGATAGAATCGTACTAGTTCGGGAAGCGGAAATCAAGACCCTGGATCTAGTTTCTACCATCCAGGCTACGAGGAATTTTGTTATTCATTATATAGTGGACTATTCATAAATAGATGGCTGCGCCCATACTGTGTCTACACATGTCTATACTCTTGATGTATTGCAAAATCATTCTTGTATCGTAATAGTTTAGTCAGTTTTCTAGTCAGTTTTGATCTAAGTATGGGAATGCATACCTCAGTGATGATATGTCTACATATATATATTTTGCATTGAATGTTTTTACAAGTTCTGACTAGGGTGTCCATAGGATGATCCTTGAAATGATAAAGTACTTCACTCTTCATAAATGATAGACTCTACCTTCATCTATTACAGACTTCGCACTTTAGGGGGCAATCTATTGCACTAAAATTGTCACCTTGACATTTTGCTATTTGTGTGATTTCATTACCAATCATACTTTCCCCGCTACAAGTTTGAAACATCAGTTCCTCATATCAAGCCTTGAAAGTAAGAGAAAAGCCATCAAAAGTCTTTAAAACTCTGGTTCCGCACTTTCTCTTTGTATTACTTGCAGTCCCACACCTAATGGTAATGTATCCTGCGTACCTGATCACTCTGTCTCTGTGCTAAGGGTGCAGACCCTTGTAAAATTTAAAAAGGTGTGAGTACATTCTGAAAAACTCACTTTCAGTCATTTCTAGAAGCTTCTAGAAGGAACCTTGAGGTGGCAAGTTCACTCTTTTAAGGTTCATGTACCCCATACCTTAAGAATCTAATCCCTTGATGTGAGGAGCTTATCCCTTTGAAGGAGGATTCTATCTCTTCATAGGTGGACCTGTAACCTCCTCCTCTGCACTATAAAAAGAAGCATTGGGCTAGTTACTAGAGAGGTTAGAAGCTGAATATTTTTGAGGTGAAATGTTGTTGGAACTTAGTCTTCTTTGGTTGAGTTTTTATGAGGAGAGATTACATACCTCTAATATCTCATTTGGAGGAGTGCAAGGCTTGTCAAAGTAAAGGAAATTCCTATTTCGGACCCCAGGAAGAACTTGTTCAACATCAAGGCTGAAAAGGTTGTAAGATTCTTCTACTTCAAAGTTAATACAAATAAATTTATTTTTCTCAATAAGTTGTTGATTCATGGTTTATTTTATGGATTCCTTGATCACCATAATAGATATGATTTATGATATTTTCCATGCAGGTGATATTCAATGTTTGCTTGTTTGTGATTGTAGGTCTTTAAAGGTAACTCTTTCGAATGATTAGAGGTTAACTCTTTCGAACGATTGAAGGATGACTACTACAAAAAACATTGGATCTAAGGTTGGATCTTACAACTTTGTAGTATTTACTTATAAATCACATATGTCTAGAGTAAGATAGGTTTGTTTATCCATTTTTTGCTAGACTATCTTATGATATTAGGGAGATTAGCCTTGTCTGCTAGATCGATTTATCCAGCAAACACCTGTCTATGAAGACACCAAGTTTTTCATAGAAAAGGATAGAAAGATAAACTGGTCACAGAATCTTAGAAAGCAGCACCATCAACAACAGCAAAGGGTACCAGACCTATGCGTGACAAAGGCAAGAGGAAAGTTGTTAACAGTGCAGAGGCAGAGCAAAGCTGCAAGTTCAAAGAAGATCCACTTGTGATGAAAGTAGCTTTGGAGATTAACGCTAAGAGGTGATAGTGCGACAAGAGGATCGTGCTAAGGAAAAGGGACAAACTAAGGATAGAGGAAACAAAGAAGAAGTTTCAGGAGTTGGAGTGACAACTTAGGGAAGAATAGGAGTTGCATAGAGCAGAGAAGGAGGCACAATAGGAACAGATCCAATAGAGGGTGCAACACATGCAGACTGATGAAACTGTGGACATACAAGATATAGACCCATGCCAGCAGCTGACACATAATAGATAGGGTGAGAAGTGTTGTCAATCACATGCAGAGATGTTTAGGAGCGTGGATGTCATTATGCACATGCAAGTGATCCCATCCATTGGAACACTCACTGAGGTGAAGAAAAAGAACCAAGTATGATTGGAACTAGACATGTACATCGATGAGTTGATCTGCATAGCCACCAACACACACTAGGAAATTAGCGCAGACACTATGCTTCAGTATGTTGTTGGATCGACTGCACTCAAGACTATGATGTGCTTATTATTAGATGAATTGGATGGAGGAGCCAAATCAGTGTACTCGGATGCAAAGGAGGAAATATTTCATTTTCAGGAGAATGTCACCATTGAGCACATGGACACCATCATAGACTACTAAGATTGGCATCAATTCGCCACTATTGATCATCACAAGGATGTTGAAGAGTTGGTTTTCCCATATTTATCTGAGTCTTGGTGATAGCTTTCATGGATTTATCAAGCCTATTTTGTCTCACATGGATACATGTGCACATTGTGATGTAACACCTTGTAAAGTTGAAAGACCAAGTGTCGATGGTCAAATATAGCAGTCATGCAGTAGTTGAAGAGTCATGAGGGTAGGTGAAGAGTCACAAAGGGGAATGCCAAGGGTTACCCCACCCTTTACTATTTATAGAACCTCATAACTCATTGTACATGTTTTTGGGAGCCAAAATTCTTATAGGTGTATCTTAGAGAAAGCTTGGAGTGTATTGTAATGAGCCTTGTCTTCTCCACAGTGCAGAGCTAGTATATCTCTTTGGAGGAGTAGGCGACAGTGACTATAATCTTCCACTGTTGGAACTCGTTCTTGGTCATGGTTGCATGTATGATTGGAACTTTCACTTAATATAATAGAGGAAACATGTTTCATGCATATGTTGTTATTGTATTTCAGTTATCTTGGTTGCACTAACGATATATGTATTTGTTTTCTTAAGCATGTACGTGTCGAATTTCATATATATATATATATATATAGATATGTATGTATAAATCTTATTGAGATGTGTTGTTGGTTTAAACATCGCTTTGGATCATTGGTTTCTTTGATTTCCAGCTGGTGATGTATCGTTGCTCATGTGTTCCCTTCCAAGCCAAGTGTTTCCATAGGTTTCCAAGGGGCATACTCATTCCCCATTATGTGTGTTAGAACCCTTCATGTACCTTCCTTGGCTTACTACACTGGTCACACCCTCGCTACTAACAAGGACATCCTGCTTGCCTCTGCACACAACCGTAGTCAAGGAAATATCATACAACCCATTCTTGGGATTCCTACACCAAAAGGTTTGAGGCCTAGTTGGGATTTCTTACTGGGGAGATCCCCTTACATTTTGGCGGGTCCATCACATAAACGTCACCTAAAAAGTTATCACCTACCCATTTTACACTCAAATGATCAAAGTACACCATGTAGCATGGGATTTACACTTAAAACCCCACTTTCACCTTACGAAACAATTTAAAGAACCACTTTCCTAAATGTAACAACCCTAGTCAAAATTCCATGTAAAAGTTGATAAAGAAAAAATAATAACTACGGTTGATGGGACACTTATTCGAAGCTGAATGTTGGGTAAAACATAATAGTGGGTGTTCATTTTGGTTATTATGGCTAAAGGAATTTGGCAAAGACAATGGAAATGGCTTTGGAAAGGCAAGAGACATTAATTGGCATTTTATATATGAAAATAATGTCAATTAGGAGAAAAGTAAGGTGAAAGGTCACAGGTTGCATGCGAGGAGGAAGATGAAGGAAAATATTGGAAATTGAAGAAAATAAAGGCCTCATTGATAAAAGGCCTATAAGTATCAGTTGGAAAGTTTTTTCTCAACTTGGTCAATGTGACCTTTTGTCAGTTCAGTTTTGGAATCTCTTAGTATTCTCTCTCTCTCAATCTCACTCTTGGACACTTAGAGTTTTCTTGGTGCACTTTGGCATTGGATCAAGAAAGGAAAATAAGGCAACATGAAGGAAGGAGGAAGTAAGGAAGAGTAGGATCACATAACTACAATAGGATTCTTTGTAGGTATTTATTTGTATGTGTGATTTCCTTTGTAGATTTGGCATGCATGGTATTGCATGTGGTTCTTTGTTGTCATGGCATGGATTTTTCTAGGTGTAATAGTATTTTAAGCCTAGCCTTGCCATTTCTAGATAGCCATTTCTGATGTTTTAGTTGACATGGGTTTCTGGATGGATTATAATATGAATGAGATAGATCTCCGAAAGAAATAACACATGGCCTAGTGATCCATGAACTAGATTGTGGATTGCGGTAAATCCACTGGCATAGTGACCCCTAAACCAGACTATGGTTTTCAGTAAAGCTAGGTATTGTGTGCATTGGTGTGCCTACGAATACTCCACCAATTAATGGAGGGATATATGGTAAATGCTAGAGGTAGTTGCCCTTGATTAGGCCAAGGAATCCTTGTCATTAAATGGCGGGATATACGGTAAATCCTAGAGGGTGGAATCTCGCTTACGGCCTAGTGATATAGTGTAGATTGTCGTAAAGTCTAGAGACTAGGAGAGATGGAAATTCCTCACTATGTAGGTAGAAGAATATGGTGGCATCCATGCTTTTTTTATGGCCTAATGATTCGGGATGGATTACGGTGAACCCTGGTTCTATTGATGAGGGTGCGGTGGTGTAGCCTTGGGAAGCTCTAGTTGAGTTTTGTTTTAAGTCCCACATTCATGATTGGAATATGGCACGAGGGTGATTGGTTGAAAGAAATATTTGGTTCAGCCAATCTATAGTAGGGTGGTTTGTGGAAGTCCCAAACCTAGTTGGTCATTACATTCATTAATATGAGGTTATTTCAACTTATTATTTCATGATTATTATACTGGTTCATATGTGGATTATATGGATATCATTTCATTGGTATTTTTGTTGTTATTATGCTGGTTATGAACATGTACTATGACAATGTCTATGTATGGGTCTCATTGTGTTTTTACTTGTAAATGAATTAACAATGTATCTATGGCCTAATAAATGATAATACAACTAATGTGATAAGGAAACAATGCCTCATAGTGAATCTTAGATAAGTATGAGACCGCTATGCTCGGTTTTGCTGTTAAGACCTATTAGCTTTAACATTTATGACATGTTTGACGAAATGTTTGTCATGGTTGGTAGGGGTCCAATCTAGTCCTTATTGATGTTCTTGCGAATGTATCTTTGTTCTATTGTGAAATTTCATTTCTGAACTTGCCATTGAGTTATGGGAAGTGACCTGGGCTTTGGACCTGAAAAAGTGGTGCAAATCATAGAGTGGCAGACACAATATTGCAGAAAAGGGTCCCCAAAAGCTTCCTTTCACTTGCCTTGGGAGCTTCTCAAGCATCTCAGATGCACCCTTGTTGATATCAAGTGAGTGTCTAGGGTTTTGATGCACTAAAACTTTAGTTGGTCTCAGGGATTTATTACCTGAGTGATTGGGATGGCTCCTAGGAGTTTTGTTGCTGATGTGGAAGGCATGTGTGGTGTGTTTTCATCGATTCCTCTTCCTTAAGGTGACTTAGGAGGTTGAATCCCATTATAGTGGCCTCTTGTCACATATTTACCTTGGTTGGTCGGTTACTTGGGTAGATGTGGGATGAGGGTGTTACACAAAATTATTTTTGTTTACCCACTTTAAAATAACATAAAAATTTATTTAATTAATTCCATATTATTTTCATATTTACCCATCTAGTGAAAATAATTAAAAAAAAATTCTCATTCGTGGGAATAATTAAGTAAATCATTATTTATTTATTATTCCTTAATAATTACACAAATCTTGTATGGAATAATAATTAAACATTTGTTTTATTAATTGCTTTAACCATTTTCTTAATTAACTCAATAAATCATTATCTTTTGAGCTAGTTCACTAAATTGTTGGGTTGTGTTATATTCTTTCCACGACTAACCTACGTAGTGAACCGGGGGGTTAGAGGGGGAACAGTTATATCTTGATTTGATCATATAATATTTTATTGTTTCACTAGATCTAGATTTGTCCTAGCATTTTATTATAAATAGAGAGGTTTTTCCTCACTCCACATATATGATCATTTCATCATTGTTAGTATCATCTTATGGCTCTTAAGCTTCCACACCAAGTTCGCATATTCACTATACATTCTTCTCATTGCAACAGACAAGAGAGAAATCAACTACTCAAGTGTAGGGAACAAAAAAATCCATCTGACAAAGGGGGGTGCTTTAGACCCAAGTCTACATTCTTATCTAAGAGGCGTAATCTTTTATCATAATAGAAATTACTTTATTTCCGTTGGGTTTTATTGTCCTATCATTTGTTATGTATTTCTCAGTATTTTCACATCATCCTTTCCAAGGTTTCTAATAGTGTTTTTACATATATGAAGCATATTAATAACTTTTCCTTTTATTTCCATGGTTGTTATGGCTATTCATCACCAATAGCTAGAGTGAAGACTTTTGCTACACATTCTAAAAAATTCCATACTAACAACTTGCAAAGAGAAACCTTAAAATCAACTAACAAATCAAGAAGTGGAACTCCTAGAATCACACCTTTTAAATTTTAAAATTATGACTTTTTGAAATCATGACTTTGACAACCATTACCTTTGTGATCAAAACCTTAAAAGAAACCAACAAATCAAAGAAAAAAATAGTTAAAATGGGCCCATAAGGCTCTGGATCAGTGGTGAATAAGTGTTTTGTTAAGGCATTCCATGCGAAAAGATCAGTTCAAATCCCGTATGGCTGTTTACCTCACAAAAAAACAGATATAAAAGGAAGAAAACTCCTCTCCTTTGTAATATAAAATCTAAAACAAGCATTCAAAAACCATTTTTTTTAAATCACATGACATTATTTCAAGAGAAGGTTTAAAGCTAATTTTAAAGGAGATTTTTTTAAATAAATAAAAAAAAAATCATAAAGAAAAAGAAACAATATAAAAAGGACAACTTTGGAAGGAAACATAGAAATTGGAATTGCCTTTTGGCCCTTCTCTTTCCCCAGCTAACAAAATCTTCAAAACAACCACCAAATTAAAAGAAAAAGGTTGAAAATAATATAATTTAAAAAGAATTATAAAAGGAAAAGGAAATTAATTAAAATAATCGTTGAAAAATTAACTTCAGTAATAATAAATAAAAAGAAAAAAAAAATATAATTGAGAAACAAATTTAAAAACAAATTGTCTTAGAAAAAATATAGTGAAGGAAATTTTATTTTATATTGAAAAGGTTTAGAATGGATTTTCCAAAAATAAAGATAAAACAAAAATAATAATAATAAATACAAATAGTAAAGTAATTAAAAATTGAAAATTTGAAAAGGAAAATGGAATAAAGACAAAAATACAACATTTGGAAGGACACCAATACTTGGAACCCCCCACCACTCCCCCCCCCTCCCCTTTCAAAATCATATCCTCGTTTTTGTAAAATTATGTTTTTTCCTCTAGGAAAAATCGTAATTTCATTAGAAAATAGAAATTACATTTTGCAGATGCATATAAATGCATATTCTGTTAATTGTTCCCAAAAAAAAAAACTAATCTTCAAGACCATTAGAGTTATGAATTCTTGCCTTGATCCATGCAGGGAGACAAAAAATATATATAAAAACAGCAAGATAACCTGTATGTTCTATTTATGCAGATAAATATATACACAAAAACGATGAAAATCATGCGCCTTTAGAAATCTTAAACATTTAAGTCCATAAACGACTGATTATAATATTGGTAGTGTTGTCCATTCTGCAATTCCCAGATCATCCATATGCCTGACTGCCTGACTGCAACTTCTTTGGATAGGCCGTCAGCGACCTCGTTCTGCTCCCTAAAAATATGTTGACACGTGAAGGAGTAAAATGATGTAATAAATCTTAGTGTATCATCTAGTATATGACTCAAATGAAAAGAAGAGCATCTGGATTTTCTATTCAGCCAGTCACAAATGATTTTGGGGTCCCCAAATAGTTGTAATTATTTGATGTTCTTCTCCAAAGCAAAAGGTATGAGGTGTTTTGCAGCTAGACATTCTATAGAATTGTTTGTGCCCCTTCTGAAACCCATGACCATGCTGTATGAGTGAGTTTTATTGATATGAAGTATAGCTCCCCCTCCACATCCATTCTCTTGTGCAACTCCGTCAAAATATGCCCAATGTTTATTTTGATCAATACATTCAAGTACAATGTTCGTGGGGTGCTGAGGAGGAGGATCATCAAGGATTAGGGCGTAGTCGGCCAGGATTTTTGCAAAGATGATATTCCAATGCAGGGAATAGTTCTAAAAAATAAGGTGATTCTGGGCAATCCATATTGCCCATAGGCAGA
This sequence comes from Pinus taeda, assembly GCA_000404065.3. Taxonomy (NCBI): domain Eukaryota; kingdom Viridiplantae; phylum Streptophyta; class Pinopsida; order Pinales; family Pinaceae; genus Pinus; species Pinus taeda. The sequence goes on along the minus strand of APFE030128788.1, from coordinate 32,439 downwards.
TTACATAGCTTATGGTCAGCTACAGATGTGTATGAGGTCTGCCAAGACTCATTGATAGATGGGCCTTTCCATAAATTCAAAGGAGCAACCACCAGAATTATAATGTCCCATAGATTTTGGGCTGCTATGCACTCCAGGAAGAGATGATGTGAGGATTCATTTTCGCTACAGCAAAGGTGACACTAATGTGAGCCAAATTGCGCTCGTTTGAGAAGATTGTCACTTGTAGGAATTTTGTTCCACAAGATAGCCCACATAAGAAACAGAGACCTTGGGGGGGGGGGGGGGGGGGCTTTTATTTCCATATCTGCCGCGACCAGTCTACAATAAACTAAGGCTTTCTGTAATTGGACAGGGCCAAGTATCCTTCTCTGGGGGAGTATCACCTAGTTTTTGAAAGTGCCCAAATTATCTCATCATCACCTTCTCTGATGCGAATGTGAGCCTCAAAGAGGGCCCTAATGTAATCCTCCCATATTTGGGCCCAAAGAGGAGGTATATGAAGCTGTTAAGCAAATTTCCAGGCTTGTCAAAAGAAAGTAGTGTTGTTCCCATCAGTGATATGGGCGATCTGAGAGGTATTCTGTTCGCAGAGATGTTGGATAAGCTCCGGAGGAAGTCTATGCATGTTCCCACACCCGATCCATGGGTCAATACCAATACACACTATATTACCAAAGTGTATTCTCCGGTTAATGCCTTCTCTGATAATGGTTAAAGCCCTAATAACCACTTTTGCAAATGATTGAAATATCAGTCGAGCTAAAGTGAGGTTTCCAGATCCAGTCCATTATGTGAAGTGGGGCAATATATTTTGCTGTAGTTACCTTGGTCCATAGACTTTTAGATGTTATCAAATGCCAACCAAGCTTTGCTGCCAAGGTAGAAGAGAAAGCATCTAGCTTTTCTAGGCCCCATTGCCCCCACTTCTTTGGAAGATTGTGGGCTTCCCATTTTACCCAAGAAAAATCCTTTCTTTCCTTACTACCTTTCCAAAGGAATCGGCAGCAGAGGGATTGTATCCTGGAGAGAATGCCCCTAGATATCCAAGCCAGTGACATCCAGTAAACCGAAGTGGCCTCTAGGACACTCTTAATTAGAGTGAGTTTCCCAACATGATATAGATATTTCTGGTACCATATATTGAGCCTTTTGTCCATCTTAGATATGAGCCACATCCAATCGGTGATCTTGTATCCTAGAGGTTTTAGCTTATAACCCAAATATTTCAGTCCATCCACCAAGCTCAGTTGTGTGAAGGGAAAGTGTTGTACAACATAATGTATCTCATGTGGAGTGCATTCTACTGCAGACAATGTAGATGTTTCATCATTTATCATCATATCCATGGCCTGTTGAAAAAGGATGAAAGGGGCTTTGGTGATGAAAGGTCACCGATGCTTCTGTTAAGAAAAATAAGAACATCATCCACAAAGAGAAGATGTGTTAACTGACATCCCTCTGTAATCTTTATTCCATGTAATCTGCCTCTTCTATATTCATCCAAAAGTATTCTTCTGAGGCCCTCCATGATTAGTAAGAAGAGTAATGGTGATAAAGGACACCCTTGTCTCATACCCCTTTCAGAGGAGAAAAATGGGGATGCGCTTCCATTGACAAGAATGCTAAAAGGATTGTTAGATATACAACTCATAATCCATTTAATGAATATGAAAGGGAAGCCCACGTGTGTTAAAAGCATTCTAATATCTAACCAATTTACTCTGTCAAAGTCCTTGGATAAATTAACCTTTAAGATCATACCTTTGCTTCTTCTCGAGTGTAGAGTATGTAGTACTCCCTGTGTAGTACCCACAGCCTCATGGAGCTACCTATCCTGTAGGAATGCAAATTTTTCAGGTGAAATGTGGCTGGAGAGAATGGGCCGCAACCGGTTGGCGATGATTTTTGTAATGATCTTGTATAGGCAATTGCAGAGAAATATTGGAAGATATTCTTCGAATGATACCGGATTATAATTTTTTGGGATGAGGGTGATCCTTCCACTACCCTTAGTAGATCTTCGCCAATTATGTCAAAGAAGGCTACGAAGAATTCAATAGACCAACCATCAGGACCTGGGCTTTTGTCTTTTTTAAACCACTTAATGGTGGCCTCTAATTCTTCCAGAGTGACTTAATTGATCAGTTCCTCTTCCACCTCTTGTTCTATGAACCTTGGAAATATTTGGGCTACTCTAATGATGTCTGCTAGGCTGGCCTCCCTCGGGTCACGGTAGATTTGTTTGAAATGTTAGGTTGCCAACTCAGCCAGTTGTTGAAATGTATTAACAAAATGGCACTGTGTGTTCTGTAGCTACCAAATAGTGTTTATCACTTTTCTCCTATTTGCAAACTTATGGTAGAATTTGGTGTTTGCATCCCCTTCCTTCATCCATATGGCCCTACTTCTTAGCCTCGAATCTTCCTAGCGGTCCTTTAGTATTTTCCCTCTATCAGTATAAAGGGATGTGATCCTTTCCTTATGATTGTCTAAGATGAAAAGGCCTCCCTGGTCGTTTTCAAAAACAGAAAGATTAGCTTCTATCTATAGAAGGGAGTGTTCCTCTTGTAGCCTTTTGTTATGAGGCCACTATTTGGACATTTTCTTTAGTTCTATAAGATTTTGTACAAATCATTGAGTGGAGTTACACCCAGTCCTAGGAGAATTTTCTTTCCAAAAATAGGTCACCATTTTGATATATGAGTCATCCCAAAGCCAGGTAGAGCTGAATTTAAAGGGACCTTTTGGCCTAGTTCTTCATCCCATAATCTCCATATAGATGGGAAGATGATCGGAGAGCACCCCTGATCCAACCCATTATCGGATTTGTAAGCCCAGCTCAAGTATCTTCTCTTTGACCAAGAAATGATCAAGTCTTGGAGCCAAACCTTGTTCCCCTATCCTATTGTTTCTCCATGTCACTTGTAGCTTGGCTATTGGAATATTGATCAGCTGATGAGTCTCCAGGAGGGCTGAGAAATAATCAGAGAGAGGTTCCATCTATGCTCTATGCCTGATCTGAAAATCACTTATGTATGATCTCAGTTAATTAATTAATGTAGGTATTACAAACTCATGTGCTGGTGTGGGTGTCTATGTTATCTTAGGCAATAGACCGATAAGATTGAAAAATACACAGACACTGGAAAACAGTAAGAGAAACATAGCAAGCAATATACAAAACACAAAAATTTAATAAGGAGTTCACCCAATCCTCCTAGGCTACGTCTCCAGTCCAGCTTTAAGTGGTGGCCTTTTATTATTGTGTCTTTAAGTAGAGTTTTTATAATGAGGAGCTCAATTTGAGTCTCCTATAATAGATGATGCTTACTAGGGTGGTACTTGGATTCTCCAAGCCACTAGAGTACACAAACTCCCCCTTACCAAGTCTCAACCTCAACTGGTCTTGATAGGATGAGTCCAATTTGGTACTCAATTCCCAACAGATATCCTCATAGGGATTGCTTGAACCTCCTAAGCCTTCTATCTGCTCAATGTTTCCTTAGCTCTGCAGGTCAACTCGGCTCTCTGTTCTCTGCGTCTTGCTTCACTGTCAATTCTGTCTTCTCCGTCTCACTGTCTCCTTGTCTCTATTCTCTGTCTGTTCATGGCTTAAAGCCAATTCATCTCATGATTGTTCACTTCCTCTTCTGTCTCTTCCGATCACCTGCCTCTACGTCATCGCCACTGTGTAACGCTTCATAGGTAGGCAACCACTTGTCCTCTCATGAACTAAGTGCCAACTCTTCCTCGAATGGTTCATTATTTTGGTTACTTTGTGAAATGATTCATCCGCCAGCTCAGTGGTCAAATCAGACTTCGAACCTTTATGCATTGTAGCTTAATTCTACCTCCAAATCCAGTCTCCCATCGGGTGTCATCTTTACGTTAGATCTAGGGCCACCAAATCCTACGGTTATCGCTCTTATCATGCGGTTGACTTGCTTGAACGTTAGCCCGTGATGAGAGCGGTTTTCTCTCTCATCTGCTAGACACACGTCATCTAACATTTGGAATCATTGGGTCCTTTAACAAACCTACTTACTGCCCGAAATTCCTTTGATATTCTGCGGGTTTTGGAGCGCAGGACCTGCCTTCAGTTTTAGCAGTTTTCCCATGATTTTCTGGCTTCCCTTGTGACTGAGAGCTCAGAGCTTTTCCTTCTCGAGGGGTTTTGCGACACTAATCGTGCATCAGAAAGGGCCTCCGTTTTCTGATCTAGATTTCCCAATTGCTATTTTGTGCCACTGCGCAGTCTCCATGGGCCTGGGTCAGTGTGCTTTAACCGAGGTCCTCGTTTTTCCATGCTGGTTACAAACTACCACTATCCAGAGGTCTTCCTAATAGCTCATTGTTCACAAGATTTTGAAGTATGTCATGATTTGAAATAGTGATAGAACTCTGATAATTTTCAAGGATCCAATTCGGATCATGGCCTTCACACTGAAAAAGCTTTTGGACCACCAAAAGTTGGTTTTCAAGCATCGACTAAGTGAGGGTACAGTTGTCTCACTTGTCCAATCTCTATCCACTTTGCACTGCCTAGCTTTGAACCCTTGAGCCTAACTCTGAGGTACTCAACATATCCCCAGCGCTTTGTCCTCACCTTCATATCCAGAACTGTGTCTTCCTACATTTCATTAAGATATTCAGGTAGCAGGTCATAAATAGAAGGTAATCGACTCTCTTCTTTAGGATCTTCAATTAATGAAGGTTCAAATAATATCAAGCTATCTGCATTTACGACTGAGTAGATGTGCATGTAAGCTGGTATATCAAGGCAAAAAGCATTCTCACCAATTTTCTCAAGTATTTGAAAGGTCCATACCTGATAGGCTTTATATTTTTACCTTCACCTTGCATCCTGTCCTTGTTGATATACAACCAAATTCGATCACCAACTTGGAAACTATGCTCCATCCGATGTTTGTCATGCCTTGCCTGGCTCTTTTCCAGCTATTCCTGTGCTGCCTAGTGGATCTCTTGGATTTGTTTAATGAACCTAGTTGCCCTGTCCACATTGTTGTGTCCCTCAACCATTGTGTCTTTACCAAAGACAAAATCCAAAGGAGACCTTGGTGTGAAACCAAAACAGGTCTCAAAAGGAGATCTCTATGTAGAAGAATGTTTGGCTTAGTTGTAAGCATAACAAAAATGTTCATCCCAAAGGTTAGGATGTTTGCTGCAATATCCTATGAGCATCTGGATCACTGTCCTATTGACTACTTTTGTCTGGCCATCGGTTTGTGGATGGAAAGTTGTGATTTTCTTCAATTTGGTGTCCATCAGTTCCCAAAGACTCGACCAAAACTTTCCCACAAATTGGGTATCTCGATCAGATACAATGGAAGTGGGTAATCCAAAATGAACCCATACATGCTGAAAGAACAGTTTTGCAGTTTAGTCAACTGTAATTTGTTTATTACAAGGTATCAAAATACACATTTTGCTAAACCTATCCACAACAACATATAGATAATCATGACCTTTCCTAGATTTAGGCAATCCTCCAACAAAGTCCATGGAAACACTTTCCCAAGGATGAGAAGGAACTGGTAATGGAGTGTACAAGCCTAGAGGGCTTGCTTTTAGCACACATAGTACACCCTCTCACATATGTAGAAATTGTCTCATTCATTTTTGGCCAATAACAAAATCTTTGTAGTTGTGAAACTATTTTACTTACCCCAAACTGGCCTGATATTAGAGAAGTGTGTGCTTCTTGAACTATCTTTACTCTTTCAGTTTGTGCAATGCATAACTTCCCACAATGATATAGGAGCTGGTCCTTTACATGATAATCCAATTCTTCTACTTTTTTGCCTTGACTTAAAGTTGCATATACATCCCTAAAGTCTATATCTTGAGCATATTGTTCAATGTAGCTCTCACGTAATACAGAATTATGCTTAAGTATAGTAGATGCATTTATAATAGGTCTAGATAACATATCTGCAACTTTATTGTGTATGCCCTTTTTATATATGATGACTAAATGAAACTGTTGTACAAAACCCATCCATCTATAGTGTCTTGATTGCTACAACTTAGTTTGGGAGTGTAGATATTAAAGTGGTTGATGATTACTATGTATTACTATCTCTTCGCCCATTAATTAATGTTTCCACTTTTTCACACTCTGTATTAATGCATACAATTCTTTATCATATGTAGGATAGTTAACTATTGCAGAATTAAATGTCTTAGAATGATAACATATGGGTTTACCGTGCTGTGTCAATACTGCTCCCATGGCATAGTCACTAGCATCCATTTGGATCTCAAATGGTCTTTGAAGATTAGACAGTGTTAGTACTGGTGCTGTACTAATCTTTTCTTTCAAGGTGTTGAAGGTTTTCTGCTATTTGCCTCCCCAGTGAAACACCTTGTTCAATCCTGTTAAAGCATGTAAGGAAGCTGCAATTAAGGAAAGGTTAGAAATGAACTTTCTCCAATATTGTGTTTCTCCTAAGAAGCTCCTAACTTCTGTAGCAGATTTGGGTTTAGGCCAATTTACAATGACTGCCACCTTAGAGGGATCTATCTTCAATTCACTACCCCCTACTATATGTCCCAAATAATTCAAAGATGTTTTTCTTTAAATGTTCTTCCCATGTTTTGCTAAATATTAGAATGTCATCCAGATACACAATAAAAAATTCATCAAGAAAAGGTCTGAGTACATCATTCATTATTCTCATGAAAGTAGTAGGAGCATTAGTTAAGCCAAAAGGCATAACTAGCCACTCATACAATCCTTGCTTTGTCTTGAAAGCAGTCTTCCATGCATCTTGTTCCACAGCTCTGACCTGATGAGGTCCACTATGCAAGTCTAACTTGGAAAAAAAAATAGCTTCCTTCAACTGATCTAATAGATCATCTTTGCGAGGAAGGGGATAATGATTTTTGATTGTTATCTTATTCAATGCTCAGTAATCAATGCACATTCTCCATGAGCCATCTTTCTTTCTCACCAAAATGATTGGAGATCCACATGGTGATGTGCTAGGTCTGATGAACCCCTTCTCGAGAAACTCCTGTACCTGCGTCTTGATTTCTGCATTCTCTAAAGCAAACAACCTATACATTCCAATGTTAGGCAATGGAGCATCTTGCTGCAAAATAATATCATGCACTATTTCCTTTTTGGGTGACATACCTTTACGTTGTTGAAACAAGATATCATATTCTAAAACATTTTTCTCTAAATCAGCTTGTTGTTTAGCATCACAACCCTCAAATACATTGGCTTTATCAGGTTTCTTTTCCTTTACAACCATCAGTAAAAATTGTTTGTATGAATTTATTATTTGTTTCATCTGCCCTGAGTTTATGAGAGTGTAATTATTTTTTAGCTTATGAGCTCTTACAAAGTATTCAATTCCATCTTTAACAAGTAGATACTTGTTCTCAACTCTATAGAAAATAGCCTCTCTATCATACAAGTAAGTACTTCCTAAAACAATTCCACATATATCCAAAGGAATTATGCCTAACTCAACCTCATCTACGAATACTGACGCAAAAGAAAACTTGAGTTTGCATTGTCTAGTCACTTGTAGTTGTGCTTTATCACTTAACCATCCTAATGGGTATGGTTTCTTGTGAGCTGTAGTCAGTAATCCTAACTTCTTTACAATTGCTTCAAAAAATAAATTTACTTGTGAGCCACTATCAAACAAAGTATCAATATTTTGATGTTTGGAAATAACTTGAATATGGAAAAGTTCATGTCTTTTTCTCTCATTTTCTTCATCAATAATAGATTGTGTAGAATTACTAGTAGATGCTTCAAAATTCTTACCCTTTATACTTGTGGCTACAATGGTTGTTTCATCTCCTGAGTCTGACCCCAAATCTTTTTGAATAGTTGCAACAGTCTTCTTCTTCTTTCCCTCAAACTTCTTAGGTCTCAGCTCCAGATGCAGAATCCAACAGTGCTCATCATCATGCCCATCCTTCTTACAGTGAGTGCATGAAGACTTGATTTTCTGTGCAGTGTTAGCCTTCCTTGCTTTCCATTTCTGTCTTCTTTTCTCCTTATTCTTGCTTGAAGTGGGTTGGGATGATCCCCCAACTTCTGGACTTCCATTCTTTCCTCTAGCTTCTAAATGCGTAGCTTGAACAAACACCTCATCTATACTAGTGGGATTAAACATGAGGATAGTGTGCCTCATGTAGCTATGTAGACCACCGTTGTACTTCAACAGAGTCTTAGGTGAGTCTAATGAGATTCCTAGAATCAATGCTCTCTTCCTAAATTCTTGGGTGTAACCTTGTACACTTTTCCCTTTCAACTATTGAAGAGTTTGCCAACTCATCATGGCTTGCTGCATGTAGGCCAATGGAGTAGAACTGATTTTTGATTGCAGAAACAAATTCACTCCAGACAGAAATGGTATTACGATATCTCTTCATGTCATCTTGGGTCTTGCCTTCCCACCAAACCAAGGCAGTGCCTCCAAGGCATAGGCTGGCCAGCTTAATCTTGCTCTTGTCTAAATCGATACTCTAAACTCTACAATAAACATCAATTTGTCTAATCCAATTGTCCAGTTTTTCTACATTCAACTCTCCATCATATATTGTTAAACCAAATTTAACATCTAGTTTAATCAAAGATGTCTTATTTTTATGTTCAGGGCTATTAGGAGGTGTGAGAAAGCTTTCTTCTTTCCCTTTGCCTTTGAGTGGTCATGCAGGAGAGACTCTTCTTCTCCTTTATCTTGTTTGGAGCCTGATGAATCTTCATCTTTGTGTTTTCTCAAATCCTTATACATTTCCTCTGCCATGGACCTTATGGCTAGGAAACTATCTATGAATTAAGGGTCTAGCCCCATAGAACCTTCTTCTGAAATTGTCTTATGAGGAAAGACTCTCCCAATTTTAGAATTAGTTTTGACCAACTCTCCTTTTCCTAATTTGAGCTTTGATCTAGTTAGCATTCAACAGCCAAATCCAACACAAGCTTGTCTAACCTTAACAGCCTAAAGCTCTGATAGCACTTGATCTAAAAATCACTTATGTATGATCTCAGTAAATTAATTAATGTAGGTATTACAGAATCATGTGCTGGTGTGGGTGTTTATGTTATCTTAGGCAACGAATCGATAATATTGCAAAATACATAGACACTGGAAAACAGTAAGAGAAAACACAACAAGAGAAATGAAAAACACAACAATTTAGTAAGGAGTTCACCCAATCCTCTTGGGCTACATCTCTGATCCAACTTTCAGTTGTGACCTTTTGTTATTGTGTCTTTAAGCAGTTTTTTTACAATGAGGAGCTCAAGTTGAGTCTCCTGTAACAGATGATGCTTAGTAGGGTGGTACATGGATTCCCCAAGCCACTAGAGTACACAGACTCCCTCTTACCAAGTCCTGACCTCAACTAGTCTTGATGGGATGAGTCCAATTTGGTACTTACTTCCTTATAGATATCCTCACAAGGATTGCTTGAACCTCTCAAGCCTTCTGTCTGCTCGATGCTGCCTTAGCTCTATAGGTCAGCTCAGCTCTCTGTTCTCTACTTCTTGCTTCACCCTTGATTCTCTCTTCTCTGTATCACTGTCTCCTTGCCTCTGTTCTCTATCTGTTCATGGCTTAAAGTCAATATCTCTCATGATTGTTTGCTTCCTCTTCCATCTCTTTAGATCACCTGCCTTTTTCTGCATGGAATTACCTGCCTCTGCGTCATCACCACTGTGTAACATTTCACAGGGAGGTGGCCACTTGTCCTCTCATGAACTGGGTTCTAGCTCTTACTCGAATGTTTCATTATTTCGGTTACTTCGTGAAATGATTTATCTCCCAGCCTAGCAGTCAAATCAGACTTCAAACCTTTATGTGTCGTAGCTTAATTCTCCGTCCAAATCCGGTCTCCCATCGGGTGTAATCTTTGTCATTATATCTAGGGCGTCTAGATCCTACAGTTATGGCTCTTATTGCACGATTGACTTGCTCAAATGTTAGCCCACAATGAGAGTTGTTTTCTCTCTCATCTGCCGAACACACATCATCCAATGTATGGAATCACTGGGTCCTCTGACAAACTCACTTACCACCCAAAATGCCTCCGATATTCCGCCAGTTTTGGAGCGTCAAACCCACCTTCAATTTTAGTGCTTTTCCCATGGTTTTCTAGGTTCCCTTATGACTGAGCACTTTGGGCTTCTCCTTCTCAAGCGGTTTTTCCCAGCACACATCAGAAAAGGCCTCCGTTTTCTTATTTGGATTTCCCAGTTGCTAGTTTGCGCCACTGCGCAGTCTCCATGGCCTCGATCAGTGTGCTTTGACTAACGTTCTCATTGTTCCATGATGGTTACAAACTTCCATTGTCCAAAGGTCTTCCTGATAGCTTTTTGTTCACAATATTTTGAAGTCTGTCATGATTTAAAATAATCATAGAACTCTGATAATTTTCAAGGATCCAATTTGGATCAATGCCCCCACGACTTGGCATGTCCAATGGAAAAATTGAGGTCACCTCTGAGAATCAAATGATCAACAAGAAATAGCTCCGAGCCCAAGAGACCTTCCCAGAATTCTGGTCGATTTTGACAAGGGCCATATATATTGTAAATTCTAAAATTCATTCGCAGATCCAAGGAGTGAATGTCAACACTAGTATGACCAATCCCTCCCCAACAATTAAGTAACTTAATAGTGTGAGAGTTATACCCCATTATAATGCCTCTGGATCTACCATGAGCATCTAGTCTAAACAAAGATCAACCTGGAAACATATGATGGAGGGTTTGAGATATGAGATTAGTAGGTCCAATAGACTCTTGAAGTAGGATGATATCAAGAGAATCGGTTGCTATCAACTGACAAAGTGCTTGTTTTTTGTCAGGCCTAGCAAGTCCCCGACAATTGAAGGAGATAATTTTCATGGAGGGGGCTCAGAGGGGTTTTCTATAGCTCTAAGAAACCCGAGGATAGTGGATTATCTGCCCAAGGAAATCTCCTCACCTGCTATAGATTTAGCAATGGTGAACTTGGAGGGTCTCCCCCTATGGATCTTTAGAGGTGGGGGGGAGAGTACTATATCAATACCAACATGATCCTCGACCTACCCCTTAACTTTTGATCTAGTCATGTATCCAGTCACAATGGGCGCCCGAGAAAAGGAGGGGGATGGAGGGAGAGGGGAGCTCGAGGGGAGGGATGGGCAGGGGGTGAAAACAGGACTAGAGGAGACATGACAGAAAATTGGGGGGAAGGCAGTAGAACTGGGGTCTAGGCCCAATCCAAAAGTAACACCAGAAGATAAACAAGGAGATATACGAGACACATGTAAATAAATGCAGCATACAGGAGATGAAGGTAGGGGGAGGCTCTTACTCGAAGAAGGAGGTGCCTGAGTACGAGCTAGTGGAGGGGCAGGAGGTTGATAGGGTGGTCTGCCACACTTCTTCTGGATGGCCAATGGTGGAACCGCAGCATTGTCTATTACAGCCTTCTGAGTCTCAGCCATCCCTTCAGTCGATTCTAAATTATGGGTCCATGCTTCCTGAACAGAGGGGTCTTGTGCCTCAGGTTCGTGGCTAGGGTCCTTTTAAATCTATTGCTATTTAGTGGACAATCCTTAAATAGGCATCCTACTTTGTGGAAATGCCTGCATCTAAACGTGACACCTTCATAGTCTAATATCTACTTCATAGTGGCTTCTTGCCATTATATGTTTATGTATTCTAGGAGGCTAACAGAGAGGTTGAGATATACCAAAACTCTTGCAAATCCCATGCGGCCTGTGCTCTAAAAGGAATTATAAAATGCAAGATATTTACGATGGCATTTTTGATCCACTTAAATGCATCTTTTGTCTAGAATTATAGGGGTAACCTTGGTAGGTGTACCCAAATAGGCCGTGCATCGACCCTCTCCTACTCCAGATCGAAAGTGGGAATCCATCTCCTGAGTAGAACAGGCACTTGGTCTATGTGCCAAACTGTATAAAGAACCTAGCTGGTGTGGGCAAGGCAATTGAAGTGCAGAGCGAACCATCCCTTTACAAAAGTTTGAATCCTTGGGGGATCTTTCAGATGGTTTTCCTAGACCTCAACCATCCATTTTTATAGCTTTTCCACGCTGTAATGTCGTCCTCAAACCCACCCTACCAGTACTTTCTCTACGGTCTCGATGGATTCTAGTAATTTGACATCCTTAGTGATCTTTAGGAAAACGTCGTAGGTTCAAAGCTTTAGATGCCTCTTTCTCTTCAAAACCCCTGAGGGTTTTGCTATTGAAAGAAATGGTGCATTGGTAGGTTGTGTCATCAACGGTGAAGGGGGAGCCTTTGAGCCTATCGCAACCTCTGATGAGCAAGCAAAAAATATACTAGGAATAGGTCCAATGCCAGTGAAATTACCCAAGGGGGGAAATTCCGAGATTGGGGGTGCATCTAAAACCGGGTCTGAAAGAGCAGAGACCAGAGGCTATTCGGCCAAGGGTTTATGAGAGGTAAGAGCAAGAGGGTTTGTGGCCAGAGTCCATCCACGGGTTTGATCACAAGGGTTAGACAAAGGATCCACAAAATTCAGAGCATGAGGAGAGAGTGGCTAGGTAATGAGATCTGGATGTGAGGGGGCATCCTCAGGCATCATCACAGAGGAAAAGAAGGAGCGGAAGAAGGGTATTAGGGATTCAATTTCTTCAGTGAGCTCGCTATCAAAGGTATAGAAACTAGCCAATGTGGTCCTGGGGGTTTTCCAGATGGGCACACCCTCTGAAGGATCCATATAATAATCTAATAATCATCCATAACTGTCAAGACTGCCCACTAACTGCTGCCTTTAAGTTGATGCTAACAGGGAATGGAGGTAAGCCGGAGGTGAGAGTGTAATGTGTAAAACAACTAACCACTAGGAGCTAAGAGAGCCAGTTAAAGCTCGTTCTAGATATGGGGGATGGGTAAACCGGGTGAGGGGAACGACGTCGGGGCGACATTACGGAGGCAGTCAATGCCGTACCCTAGCTACAGAGGTCTGCAGGTAGATACTGCAGAGAAAACCTAGCTCCATCCTCCCTTCCCTTCTTTGTAAAATTATTTTAAATAGTAAAAAATGTAAAATTTTGTAGTGTTGTGGAACGTTTATGGGTATTTATGTACTAATAGCTCAACTTTTATCTGCATTTCCCTTATTATGTTAAAAATTATATTTATCCCAACAACTTCTAGGGGTTCTAGTGGAGGTGGAAAAGGAGGTGAAAGGGGAGTAAAATATGGTAAAATGATATTTCTTAGTAATATTAGTAGAAATGTCTTAGATGACTAGTTTTTAGGTGACAAGAAAATCGTCTCACATTAGAAAAATGGTTGTTCAAGTATTCTTGGATTAGTGAAAGAATATATTAGATTACTTATAGTTGGGTCGAAATGGTGTCGCTACCTATGGTTAAAAAAAATATTTCTTCTATTTATTTGTGTTAGGCCCTAAAGTTGGGCACACCTTTAATTGAGGTGTGCGCCATAGGTAACATCCCCATCATACAATTTGTGACAAAGATATCACAATAATTGTGATGAAAGTGGATGTTGGGTGAGGACATGACAACATGAAGTGTTGAAAAACTGAAACTTGGGGTTTGAATCGAGCACATATGGAGGCCTGGTGGCATGGGGGATGTGGCATGACGAAGAACCCAACTCTCATGAATGATGGCTGAAATTCAAGATGCGAATCTTGTAATTGATGGAATGAGCACCCCGAGGCGTGACATAACATTCCCTTGAGATGTGCTGGTTGAGTGGAATTTAATCAAATGCTTATGTTGTCTCGGGGCACTATAGGGCTGAGTAGTGGTCTAAATTGCAAAGTGATGGACTAGGCGAGTCAAGAGGGCATGTTTAGCTGAATAGTGTGTTAGCCCAAGACGACGAAAGATTGACTGATGGAGGGAAAAACCAATGGATAGAATAATTGAACGGGGTGAATGAGTGATTGCATGCATGTGAGGGTGGAATGACAAGAGTCTTCCCAACTCGAGGTGCATGACACATGAGACAAGTGGACCCAATGATGAAGTAAAGGGACATGAGTGACGAGTTGAATTTATGCCATATATATTACACACAAAGGAGTGGAGAAAGGAAACCAACAAGTTAGGGAGTCATGGAACTTATAGTCAAATGAACATGATTGAAAAGACAAGTAAGGATGTATGAAGAGGAGATAAGATGAGGATGAGGTAGCTCGAAGGTCTATTGTCATGCAAACATGAGTGAAAGAGGAACTGAACTAAGAGATGGATTGTGATGAGTTGTATGGTGACCCATGTAAGGTATTTTGGATGGACATGTTTTTCCTTGTAGTTTTGTATGGGTTTCGGCTATGTACTTTCTGTAGACTTAGATTTTGTCTCGAAGGATTGATGTATTGTGATTCATTTAAAAAAGGAGAGGGTTGGAGGAGCATTTCCTATATCTTGTGCATGTATATGGTGATATTACTATTGGTTTAATATTTTTCATATAATTCTCATGTATGGTTGAAAAATGAAGTGATCCTAATAATGTAGAATCTAAAGGAAGTAGGTCATAATGGTGAGCACTACGTCTAACATAGTGGACCAAGATGAGGTGGAAATATCAGAGAGAGTCCAAGATGTTGAAGGAAGATTGTCCTAGATGATAACACTATGTAAGGAAATCTAAAGTAATTCAGATATACAAGAGATTATAGGATCCCTTGATGGAGTTTCCTATTCTATTAACTATGCAGTTAGGTAAGCTCGGGATCATGAAGATTAGATGAATGACTTCGAATATTAGGTGAGGTCACTTGTGGCACTCACAAAGGATCAAGAATCACCATAATGGTATTGAAGCAAGCCATGGTGCATAATTTAGCCAATTCATATATGCAGATGAAGCTAAAACAACTACAAATGTATGATAGGATTAGAAGTGCTAAGGTGCTTGGGAATTTCTTTTGGAATGTGGGACAAATGTAGGAATAGATGAAAGGATGTTCTAAAGAGATGAAGGTTAATGCATATGCAATGTATCTCATAGGAACAAGAAATCTTTAGTAGATAACTCGAGTAGAATATTTTGCAGTTAGTCACATCATGGACAATATTGTGACTTGGACATAACTAAAAGAACCTTTTATTGCACAATTTGTACTAGGGAAACAAGAATGGGTGGTAAGAAATTTCTTGAGTGAGTTGAAGGAAACTAGGAGGATCCAAACGTATATCAAGGAGTTCTTAGGTATTATGTTGGAACTTAGAGACATGCATGATAAATCATGAAGCAAGGTACCCAAACTCTTACAACATCTAGCACCACAATAGAGAAGCTCCTATACCACCAGAAAGATGGGAAGGATAAGGGGGATAGGTGGAATGATAAGAAAAACAAGAATAAGGACCAGTAAAATGGGAAGGATTTAATGGAAGGAAAACAAGCAGATGTGGCCAAAGAGAAAAGGCTTGTAACAAGTTGGACCTATGGAGAAGATCACTTAACAAGAAATTTCTCCATTAAGCAGAAGGTGGATGCTTTGGAGTATCAAGAAGCAACAAAATTTGGGATGTTATAGGTACTAGGAGAAGTATATTCCCATAAGAAGAAAGAAAAAGTTAAGGGCGAGGAAATAAACCAATTAGAGTTTTTTGGGGTAGAACTAGGAGGCATCCAAGTGAGAATGATGGAAAAAAATGGACCTACCCACAAATTTGAGAAGGAATAAGTAGCAAGTAAGATTGGAGTTAAGGTTAAGCTTTAGGATTCCTCCTTTAAGGCTAACAACTTTGAATATATGCTGATGATTGGTTCAGTTCAGGATGTACCTATCCACATGGGGGATTGGTAGGGGAAGGTGTACATTACAGTAGTGTAGCTTGATGAATATGACTTGATGTTGGGTTAGGAATTCTTGATTGATGAGAGATTTGTCCATATGCCTCATATGAGGCATATGTTCATTCTGTTATGACCTGATTTGATCATAGTAAAGACCTAGATAGGAGACTTAAATGTAGTAGTGAAGATCACCACCATATTTGAAGATGAGGAGAATTTTTCTAGAGCTACAAGTGGGTATATGAGAAACAATGATGTAGAGTTTATTATCTCATAACATGTGGATATTATATCCACTCCGATAGACATGATATAGAACATAAAGAAGAGGATGAGAAACTTAGAGAAGAAAGGGGAGATTGTGGTGGCAACACTGATTCAGAGGTGTGACAACGAAGTGTGCCTTAGTATGTCTAGGCCAAGGAGAGTGTTGGCACATTAATATTAAGTTTGGGAGGTTGGCCATGAGACCCTGAGATAGAGATAATTGTTTAGCGGGTAGAGGGAAGGAGAAATTCATATCCTCCTTTGCTAGCCTATGGACAAGGAAGCATGGAATGATGCTCCTAAGCGACTAGATGGGAGATGTAGGTGGAAGTACCCATGACCAATGATCCTTATCATAAATTGAGCCATGAGTAGATGGCTCACTGTTGTGGTTGGATGGTAAGTTGAGACCATGGGGGTGCTTATGGTATTAATTTTATGACATGAAGATTAATGAGCTTGAATGATTTGAGAGCAAGGTCGTTACACTATGAGGCATGAGTTCTTATGGAATGTGGTGTAACAATTAGATTAGCTACCTTATTAATTAAGAAACATGAGGGGACAAATAACATCTCAATATGAAAAGGTGATTTCAAATTTTTTATTTAGAGACATTGTTTAGAGAAGATATGTATCATTATGTCACTATCTAGTGGGAAATGACTAGAGGGTTATAGCTATATTATTGTTGGGACAATAATAATTTTGAGTTGTGTAGGATGCTAGGGCCTAGACTTGGGTTCACCTTTAACTAAGGCATGTAAAATGGGATACGTCCACACCATATGATTTTTAACAAGTATATTAAAATAAATGTGATAAAAATGTATGTTTGGTGAGGCAACATGTGTCAGAAAAATGAAACTTGGGGTTTCCATCGAGCACATACGAATGGCTTAGTGGAACAAGGGATGTGGCATGGCCAAGAACCCAACCCACATGAAGGATAGGTGAAATATGAGATGAGAACTGTTTAGTTGATGGAATGGGCACCCTAAGGCATGGAATACACACCCCCGAAAAAAGTTGGTCGAGGAGCGTTTAACTGAACATCTATGTCGATTCAATGCAATATGGGGCCAAGAAGTGGAAGAACTTGTGAAGTGATCGATTAATCCAATCAAGATGGCACATTTAGTCAAATTGTGTGTAGGAAGGATATGAGGAGGGACCAATTGGTGAGTGGAATGAACAAGCGGGTGAAATGAGTGGTTGTATTCATGTGAAGGTTGAATGATATGGGTCGGCCCAAGCTAAGGTGCATGACACATGAGACAAGTCAATCCAACGATGAAGTGAAGGGACACGAGTGAGGATTCGAGTGTGTGCGATACATATAGCCACATAGAGGAGTGGATTAAGGAGACCAATAGGTCAGGTAATCTTGGAACTGAAAACTAAATATATAGAAGTCACATGATGAGCAATGAAGTATGAAGAAGGGTCGAGATGAGGATGAGGTAGCTTGGTGGTTTATCATCATGAAAACCTGAGTCACGAGGAAGGAATTGAATCAAGAGATAGATCAAATTGGGTGGCAAGGAAATCCTAGTAAGGTCATTTGGGTGGACACGTTTTCCTTATAGTTTTGTAAGGGTTTTGGCTATGTACTTTCTGTAGTATGAGCCTTTGTCTAAGAGGAATGATTTATTTTGATTCATTTATAAAATAAGAAGGCTAGAGAGACATTTCCTATATCTTGTGCATGTATAAGATGATACTATTGTTGCTTTAATATCTTGCATATAATGCTCATGTATAGTTGATAACTGAAATTTAACTGAAGTAGAAGTGACAATAAGATTTACTTGCACTATTTTGAAGGGTTATGATGTTATGCTAAGTAACCAATAATATAAAAACTATATAAATAAGCATATTTTGAGGCATAGATTGGGTGGAGTAATGCTCCATTACATTAGGGAGTTTTGAAACACATTAGTGACACATGCTTAAGGGGTCATGGTGCACCACAAAAGGCACCTTGTAACGATTAGGAGTCCCTAGGGTCATGACATGTTGATTAGGCATATCATGAGTAATATAAGGGGTTGATGGTCATGACCAATTACTGAGGTCATGTTGATGCAACATGGAATTTAGGATTTTTGTGTGGTTTGGGATTCTCAAATGGAATGAAATGTCTAGCCTTATGATAGATGGTATTATATCCATGTCTAAATGTGGAAATTGTTGAGGTTTCTCTGCATCTCCTACACCGCTTTCATTGGAGACTTCTTGATGACAACATCAATAATTCAAGTGCGGGTTAATATAAGGAGTCAGTCTACACTTGAGGTGTCATTGACAGTGGTACAATGTAGGGCATGTTGGGAATACTTGGAAAGTTTCATGGTGAGTTCATATGCTATGAGATCCTTGGTGACAATATCACAATGATTTATGAAATGCTTCGGATAGTTTACTAGGAATAGGCTAGGAGAACCAAGGATGTCTCATGTAGTAGGATAGATGACCAATGAGGTGTTACATAGAATACATGAGTTTAAGATGATATGGTTGTCAATGTGATATATTGTGTGTTGTATGTGGCAAGGAAAAAACCATGATAACTACATTAAATATATGTGAATGCCTAATAAAGGAGGATCAATCAACATAGATGGATGATATCATGCTCTCATGTTGGACCTTGTTTATCAAATGTGATTGGTGATTGGTGAAAGATTGATGTATTGTGATTCATTTAAAAAACGAGAGGGTCGAAGGGTCATTTCCTATATCTTGTTCATGTATATGGTGATATTATTGTTGGTTTAATATTTTTCATATAATTCTCATATATGGTTGAAAAATGGATATTAACTAATGTGGAAGTGGAAATAAGATTTACTAGAACTGTATTGTATGGTTATGATGTTCCTCTAACTAACCAATTATATCGAGACTATATAAGTAAGCTTATTATGAGGCATAGTTTAGGTGGAGTAATGTTGCATTGCACTTGGAATTTGTGAAACATGTCAATGTTACAAGCTCGAGGGGTCGGGATGTGTCCTAAAAGGTATATTATAACCATAGGAGCCCCTAGGGTCATGGTAGGTGGTATCAAAGCATCTACTAATGCTAGGTGAATCTCTTCACCACACAAAGGTGTTATTAGAGACGATACCAAGATTAGTTCTTTGCCATGAAAAGGTGGGATATCAGAGCTACCAATCAACATATAGGTGGGAGTTAAAGAGATTGTAGTACATTTCTTTATCACGTGAGGTGGTATTTGTCATTCTTCTGAGAAAGTGAGTAGGAATTCCATGTAGGGATATACACAAGTGTGAAGGAGGTTGAAATTTCCTAGAGAGAAGAAGCAAAGCCGGAAGAAGATTATAAACATAGTTTATCCTCTATGTTGTAGGTTATTGGGGAAGGCATTTCTATATTTGATTGCAAGGTGGGAAAGGGGTTTTTGGCTATCTTTTCTTGATACAAGTTTCATTAGGGGAAATTTTAAGTGAGCATAATAATGTAACATCTAAAGGAAGTAGGTCATGATGGTGAACACTAGGTCTAATCTAGTGGGCCAAGATGAGTTGGTACTATGAGAGAGAGTTAAAGATGTTGAAAGAAGATTTTCCTCGATGATAACACTATGTAAGGACATGGAAAATAATTTGAATAACTATGAGCAGATATACAAGACATTATGGGAGGCCTTTATGGAGTTTCCTATTATATTGATTATGCAGTGAGGCAAGCTCGGGATCATGAAGATTAGATGAAGTACTTTGAGGATCAGGTGAGGTCACTTATGGCACTCACAAAGGATCAAGAAACATCATAATTGTATTGAAGAAAGCCATGGTGCATAGTTTTTCCAATTCATTTATGAGGTGAAACTAAAATAATTAGAGATGTATGATGGGATTATAAGTGCTAAGGTGCTTGGGAATTTATGTTGGCATGTGGAACAAATGTAGGAATAGATGAAAGGATGTTTTGAAGAGATGAAGGTCGATGTATCTACAATGTATCTCATAAGAACAATAAATCTTTAGTGGAGAACTCGAATAGAATATTTTGCGGTTAGCCACATCATGGACAATATTATGACTTGGACATAATTGAAAGAAGATTTTATTGCATGATTTGGACCAGGGAATCAAGAATGGGTGGCAATAAATTTCTTAAGCAAGTTGAAGCATACTAGAAGGATATAAACATATATCAAGTAGTTCTTAGGTGTTATGTTGGAACTTAGAGACATGCATGATAAATGATGAAGCAAGGTGTCCAAACTCTTACAACATTTATCACCATAATAGAGAAGCTTCTATACTACCAGAAAGATGGAGTGAATAAGGAGGATATGTGGAATAATAAGAAAAAGAAGAATAAGGACCAGGAAAATTGGGAGGATTCCAAGGAAGGAAAAGGAGTAGGTGTGGCCAAAGAGAATAGGCCCATAACATGTTTGGCCTATGGAGAAGATCACTTAGCAAGAAATTGCTTCATTAAGAAGAAGGTGGATCCTTTTGAGTATCAAGAAGTGAAAAAATTTGGGATGTTATAGGTACTAGGAGTGGTATATTCCCATAAGAGGAAAGCAAACATTAAGGGTGATAAAAGAACTAAATTTGTGTTTTTTGGGCTAGAACTAGGAGGAATCCAAGTGAGAACAGTGGTCGACAATGGACCTACCCACAAATTTGTGTAGGAAGAAGTAACAATGAAGTTGGAATTAGGGTCAAGCTTGAGAATTCCTCCTTTAAGGCTAACAAATTTTAACATATGTCGATGATTGGTTTATTTCAGGATGTACCTATCCACATGGGGGATTGGTAGGGAAAGGTGGACATTACAATAGTGCAACTTGATTAATATGACTTGATGTTGGGTTATGAATTCTTGATTGATGAGAGAGTTGTCGATGTGCTTCATATGTGGCATATGCTCATTCTGTTAGGACCTTAGCTTATCATAGTAAATACTTAGAGAGGAGACTTAAATATAGTAGTGAAGTTGACCACCATATTCGAATATGAGTAGAAGTTTTTTGGAGCTACATGTGGATATATGAGAAAAAATGATGTATAGTTTGTTCTCCCATAACATGTGGATATTATGTCCAATGTGACATACATGATATAGAATTTATAGAAGAGGATGAGAAACCTAGAGAAGAAAGGGGAGATTATGATGGAAGCAGTGGTTTAGAGGTGTGACCAAGGAAGTGTGCCTTAGTATGTTTATGTCAAGGAGAGAGTTGGCACATCAATGTTAAACTTAGGAGGTTCTCCATGAGACCTCGATGTAGAGAGAATTGTTTAGCGTGTAGAGGGAAGGATAGAGTCATATCCTCCTTTTCTAACCTATGGACAAGGAAGTATGGAGGGATGCTTCTATGAAATTATATGGGAGATGCGGGTGGAATTACTCATGACCAATTCTCCTTCTCATCACGTTGAACCATGAGGTGATGGTTGAATGTTGTCTTTGGATCACAATATGAGACCATGGGGGTCACAATAAATGTGACAAAAATGTATGTTCAGTGAGGGCACATGTGTTAGAAAACTGAAACTTGGGGTTTCCAGTGGTCACATATGGATGGCTTAGTGGCACAAGGGATGTGGAATGAACAATAACCCAAACTACATGAAGGATAGGTGAAATATGAGATGAGAACTATGTAGTTGATGGAATCGACACCCTAAGGCATTGCATGGCATTCCCCGAAGGCTAATTGGTTGAGTGGCATTTAACTCAACACCTATGTCGACTCAAACAAATATGAATCCAAACAGTAGAATAACTTGTTAAGTGATGGAGCAAGCCAACCAAGAGGGAATGTTAATTCAAATGGTGTGTAGGATGGAGATTAGGAGGGACTAATTGGCAAATGGAATGACCAAGTAGGTGTGATGAGTGGTTGCATTCATGTGAAGGTCGAATGACAGGGGTCAGCCCAACCTAAGGTGAATGAGACATGAGACAAGTCAATCCAATAATGGAGCAAAGGGACATGAGTGAGGATTTGATTATGTGCCATATATATAGACACATAAAGGAGTGGAGTAAAGAAATCAATATGTCATAGAGTCATGGAACTCACAATTGAATGAATATGAGTCATAAGATGAGAAATGAAGTATGAAGAAGGGAAGAGATGAGGATAAGGTAGCTTAGTGGTTTGTGGTCATGCAAAGCTGAGCAAGGAAGGAATCAAATCAAGAGATAGATCTATTTGGGTGGCAAGGTGACCCTAGTAAGGTTATTTGAGTGGATATTTTTTCCTTGTAGTTTTGTATGGGTTTTGGCTATGTACATTTTGTAGACCGAGCTTTTGTCTCTCAGGATTGATTTATTGTGATTCATTTATAAAACAAGGCCAAAGAGGCATTTCCTATATTTTGTGCATGTATATGACGATAGTATTATTGGTTTAATATCTTGTATATAATGCTAATGTATGATTGATAACTGAAATTTAGCTGAAGTAGAAGTGATAATAAGATGTACTTGCACAGGTTATCAGGTTCTGCTAAGTAACCAATAATATAAAGACTATATGAGTAAGCATATTTTGAGACATAGTCTAGGTGGAGTAATGCTCCATTACACTAGGGAGTTGTCAAATACATCAGTGACACATGTTTAGGGTTCATGTTGCACCCATGAAGGCACCTTGTAACCATTAGGAGCCCCTAGTGTCATGCCCCTATCTTGGTGGTAGTCTATCAATTGCACATAGGCAGGTGCAACACCACTACACTTTTTCTTTTCACTAATACTATAGTGTATAGACTACACCTAACTCAAACACTTAACCAATTTTCAAATTATTCAAGTGTTAACAATCATGCAACAAAATAACATTTAACTTCAATTAAAATTCATAATATTCATATGTAACAGAAATCATAAATCATACAAGTATACACAATTATACTTGGGAGGGGAAACTCCCATAAATTCTGCTCGTATTAGTAATATACAATAGTTCAATATTTTACAAGTGTACAATAGTATACAATTGTACTGCTAAATTGTACAACCACCATCGGTCTATACACTTAGAAAAATATCCACAATCATGTCCAAACTGTGCAGTAGCAGTTGTCATTGTCCACACTACCTGAAACCCCAAATTTCCCTTCGCACAATTTGTCGGTCTCAAACCTGCATTACTGCTCTAACCTACAACGGGTCACCCACCGACACCTTAGACACCCTCGGATCAAGCCGCCCACCTGTCTGTGTCCACGCACCCACCCTCGGGTTGAGTCGACCACCATTTTCTGTGCCCTATAATGCCGCCGGGTTGGACCACCCACTTGTCTGTGTCTACACGCTCGCCCACGCCCAGTGACGCCCTCATGTCGGGTTTATGTGCCCATGCCCTATGACCCTTTGCCCATTGGTCCTGCAGCTCACCCAGAAATTGGATTTCACTTAAATAAGATGGCCTCCTCCATCGCATACTCATGTCGGCCTACAAACTCTCCACAGTTGCCCATCATCCAACAATTAGTTGAAATTCCCCTTCTTGATTTTTCACCTCTCGTGTCGACTTGCCCATTATACTGACTTGCTCAGGGCACGCATGCCCATCACTCACCCGATGTGGGTCATCAGGTGTGCATTCCCTTGTTGACCACATGCCACCTATCATTGGGGGGCACCCACCAATCGCACATGGGTGCACCTGCCCGTCACACATGGTCACCTTTAACTGATGTCCACCCATCATTGTATATAATAGAGTTCGCCTCAACACAACTCATCGCACATAATTGAGTCCACCTCCACACAACTTCTTGCACATAACCGATTTTGGGTGCTCGATGCACACGAGTGCACCCTACTGAATGTGTTGGCCTGACACTTAGGGTTATGACATGTTGATTAGGCATATCATGGGTAGTATAATTGGTTGATGGCCATGACCAATTAGCAAGGTCATGTTGATGCAACATGGGAATTATAATTTTTTGTGTGGTTTGGGATGCTCAATTAGAATGAAAAGTCTAGCCCTATGATAAATGGTATTATATCCTTGTTTAAATGTGGAAATTGTTGAGGTTTCTCTGCACTTATTACACTGCTTTCATTGGATCCTTCTAGATGACAACATCAATAATTCAAGTGGGGGTTAATATAAAGAGTATGTGAGTCCGTACTTCAGGTTTCATTGACGATGATACAATGTAGGGCATATTGAGAATACTTGGAAAGTTTCATGGTGAGTTCATGTGCTATGGGAGGGTAGGGGACAATGTCATGGTGATTTATGAAATTATTAGGATAGTTTACTAAGAATAGGCTAGGAGAACTAAGGATGTCTCATGGGGTAGGATAGATGACTAATGAGGTGTTACATAGAATACTTAAGTATAAGATGATATGGTTGTCAATGTGATATATTGTGTGTTGTATATGGCAAGGAAAAAACTATTATAAGTGCATTGAAGATATGTGAATTCCTATTGAAGGAGGAATCAATCAACATAGACGGATGATATCATGCTCTCATGTTGAACCATGTTTATTAAAATGTGATTGGTGATAGTATGATGATGAGTCAACGTGCCTAAAATTAAAAATCTTCAACATCGGTTTGATCATGACATCTTGGTTAGATGTATTCCAAGTGATATAATTAGTTGAAGGTCATGCCTATGTAGCAAGATCACGTGGGTGTTGCATAGTAACTAGGGTTTTCCAATGACATGAGATGTTCAAGTGGAATGAAAATGATAACTGAATGAGACATTTCTCTTATTCTTAAGGTTTCACTCAATAGTCAATGTTTTCTAACATTCAAAGCAATATATTAAGAATTTTTATTCAAAAATAAGTGCAACAAAGAAAATGTCGAAAACCCTTTCAAAATGAAACTATTCTTTCAATTATTCTTCTTCCTTAAGTCAAATTAATCCACATTTTTCATCACTCACATTTGTTATAACCCTAGAATTTGATAACATGCTATATGAATATTTGTTATAACAATAACTATTCTTTTATGGAGGTTTTCTTACATTTAAATTATAGTTGGAAACTTACAAAAAATTCTATATAAATTTATTAATGATTTTTTATTAGATATGTTGATGGAAAAACTTATTAGATATCTTCATTTTCAACTTAGTTTGGAGTATGCACTTGGTCAATCATTTGTCAATTAATCTAAAAACCCTATTATTACGATGTCTTTACATTTTTACCTTGATTTTATTGAAATTAATAAATAAATCAATTAATCCACCAAATTTAACTTTGAGGATCAAGTGAGGTCACTTATGGCACCCACAAAGGATCAAGAAACATCAAAATAGTATTGAAGCAAGTGATGGTGCATAGCTTTTCCAATTCATTTTTGAGGTGAAACTAAAATAACTGTAGATGTATGATGAGATTATAAGTGCTAAGGTGCTTGGGAATTTCTGTTGGCATGTGGAACAAATGTGGGAATAGATGAAAGGATGTTCTGAAGAGATGAAGGTCAATGCATCTACAATGTATCTCATAAGAACAACAAATATTTGGTGGAGAACTTGAATAGAATATTTTGTATTTAGTCACATCATGGACAATATTATGACTAGGACATAATTGAAAGAAGCTTTTATTACACGATTTGGACCAGGGAATCAAGAATGGGTGGCAAACAATTTCTTGAGCAAGTTGAAGCATACTAGGAGGATATAAACATATATCAAAGAGTTCTTAGGTATTATGTTGGAACTTAGAGACATGCATGATAAATCATGAAGCAAGGTGTCCAAACTCTTACAACATTTATCACCACAATAGAGAAGCTTCTATACTACTAGAAATATTGAGTGAATAAGGAGGATATGTGGAATGATAAGAACAAGAAGAATAAGGACAGGGAAAATTGGGATGATTATAAGGAAGGAGAAGGAGTAGGTGTGGCCAAAGAGAATAGGCCCATAACATGTTGGGCCTATGGAGAAGATCACTTAACAAGAAATTGCTTCATTAAGAAGAAGGTGGATGCTTTTGAGTATCAAGAAGTGAAAAAATTTGGGATGTTATAGGTACTAGGAGTGGTATATTCCCATAAGAGGAAATCAAACATTAAGGGTGATAAAAGAACTCAATTTGTGTTTTTTGGGGTAGAACTAGGAGGAATCCAAGTGAGAATGATGGTCGACAATGGACCTACCCACAAATTTGTGAAGGAAGAAGTAACAATGAAGCTTGGAATTAGGGTCAAGCTTGAGAATTCCTCCTTTAAGGCTAACAAATTTGAACATATGTCGATGATTGGTTTAGTTCAGGATGTACCTATCCACATGGGGGATTGGTAGGGAAAGGTGGACATTACAATAGTGCAACTTGATTAATATGACTTGATGTTGGGTTATGAATTCTTGATTGATGAGAGAGTTGTCAATGTGCGTCATATGGGGCATATGTTCACGCTGTTAGGACCTTAGCTTATCATAGTAAATACTGAGAGAGGAGACTTAAATGTAGTAGTGAAGCTAACCACCATATTCGAAGATGAGTAGAAGTTTTTTGGAGCTACATGTGTTGAAATTTGGTACCGGAGGACACGTGGTTCCCTTAGGCTTTGATCTTTGGCCTAGGGAAAAGTGTCCAAAAGATTTTAATTTTTCTCCTAAAGTGACTTTATAATTTTTATAATGTTAAAATCTAATTTAAAAGTGACTTTAAGTGATAAAGTTACTAAGTCTAATTTTAAAGTGACTTTTATAAAGTCAATGAAAAATTAGAAAGGAAAAGTGACTTTGGAAATAAATGACTAAGTGGGTCTTTATTAAAGTGGGTGAATTAAAAAATAGAAAGTGAGATTTAAATGTGCATTTAATCTCAGCCATTGATCTAAATCTATTTCAGCCATTGGATTTAGGGATCACCCAAAAGTCACTTGGATCACCCAAAAGTCACTTGGAGTTATATTAAGGGAGGAAAAGGAGGAAAAGATCACATTCGATTCAATTCTTTCATGAGCAGATTGAGAGAAGGAGAGCAAGAGAGCAAGGGAGATTTCTGGAGTATCAGCAGTGGAGTATCAGCAGCAGATTAACAACAACGAAGTTTCAGCAGGGAAGTTTTTTCAGCAAGGCTAAGTTTCAGCAAGGCTGAGATAAGTTGTAAAAGTTTGCTTGCTGATTTTTGCTGAATATTTCTCTCACTGTAAAAAGGCATTTTCCAGAAATAAAGAAAAACTCTCAAACTGGTTTTCCCCAAGAGTTGTAGGGGGTTTTTCCATGGTCACGTTGACCAAAAATATCAGTGTTTTAATGTGTTTTAATGGCTGTTTATTACTGCTGATTTTTATTTCTGCAATTTCCAGCATTCTGTAAATTTTCCAGAATTTGTGTTTTCAGCAAATTTATTTTTTCCAGCCTGTTGAATGTATGTTAATGGGAAAGGGCATTTAACTACATGGGAGAAATAAGGAGAAACTGAAAACCG
>APFE030128784.1:0-14862 GCA_000404065.3 Pinus taeda | reverse complement strand
CTTGCCAATTGATCCTCAGAAGCATTTTTATTAATGAGGCCTCTATTTTATTTATTTTCTTTTATTTTTCTTCATTTTCCTCCTCACATGTAACCTATGACCTTTCACCTTCCTTTTCTCCTAATACCACTATTTTCATAAATAAAATGCCAATTAATGCCTCTTGCCTTTCCAAAGCCTTAGCCATTGCCTTTGACAGTTTCCTTATCCATAATAAACCAAATCAACACCCACTAGGATGTTCCCCCACCATTAATCTTGGAATACATGTCCCATCACTGTGGCCATATATATATATTTTTACATGTATTTTTCACTAGGGCTATTACATTTGGAGTCACACACACTTCACTCATTATACTTGTGGAACATGTATAAATTGGTGTTTTGATGTATATTCATTGTTGACAAAGTTTTTCTAATTTCTCTCGGTGAGTTGGTATGTGTCACATGTGGTTTTATGTCTAGAACTCATCTTGTTCACCCCTTGCCTTATCACGCAGACTTAGACAAATTTTGGTTCCAAAACGATCTCATTAAGTTTAAGAGAACATGAGTGCACTTTGACACCTTGATGGGAGACCCTTTGTTGTTTCAAAGTGTTCCCAGCGCCCTCCTTGAGAGTTGGGCACACCCCCAAAGCACGAATCCCCTTCCTTGTTCTGAAGTGCACCCTCCAAAACCAAGCCTTCCTTTGAGCACACTTCTTTAACCTGAAGGAATGTGCCCTCCTTGGGAGAACTCCTTTGACCTAAAGGGATGCACCCTCTTAGGGAGAACTACTTTGACCTGAAGGGATGTGCCCTCCTTGAGTGCATTAGCACACCCCGAAGGCCTTAAGGTACACCCTTCAACCTTCCACAATGCGTCATGTGCCCTCTTGACCCTTTGAGCGCATGAGTGCACTTCGAAGGCATGAAGCTTCATCCTTCAACCTTTACACTTGCACCATGCACCCTCTTTGATCTCTTGAGCACATTAGCACACTTCAAAGGCACGAAGCTTCATCCCTCAGCCTTTGGACTTGTGTCATGTGCCCTCATTGGTTTCCTTTGAATTCACTCCTTTGACCCGAAGGGATGCACCCTCCTTGAGAGCTCTCATTCAACCCGAAGGGATGTGCCCACCTACAACCGAAAGGAATGCACCCTTCTTGGTTTCTCGAGCACATGAGCGCACTCCAAAGGAATGAAGCCTCATCCTTCAGCCTTCAAGAGTTCGACATGCACCCTCTTTCTATCCCTTGAGCGCACAACACACTTGGGAAGCTCGAAGCCTTCCCCTTCATCCTTCAGACTTATGCCATGTACCCTATCTTGACTGTGCCCCTCTTTTGAGTGCATGAGCGCATGCCAAAGCCACGAAGCCTTTCCCCTTTAGCCCTTCAGCCTTTCAAAGTGCGCTCATGCACCCCGAATGCCCCTTTGACCCTTTTTGAGTGCACAAAAAAGGCATAAACATAAAATATGCATAAAACATGGTAGATTAGGAGATTTTCAGGCTGATAATTGCTCATCATGGGTGATTGCAGAAATTGGTATTCCACAGACCTCATGGAAATAACACAAAAGGAAGATCGAGAAAAGAGGATAAACAAAGGAAGCATGAAAAGAACTAAGAACGCACTTGAAACTTGATGATCGAAGCACACTAAAGGCTCCAAGATTGAAGACCCTTTGGAGGGTGAAAGCGACATGACAAAAAGATAAGCAAAGAGCAAAGATAGAGTGGAAACTGTTGTTGGAAATAATAATGAGAGGGGGGGTGAATCAGTGTTATCAAATCAATAATTTAATTTTCAAAACTGATTTGTATATGCTACTTCAGCTTAGTGAACTAGCGTGTATACGCAACTGTACTTAATGCAACCAGCATATATGAAGATATCTTTTGATTTACCCAAATTATCATGAATTGAACTTTAACCAGTATATCAGGAATTCATTAAACAATGGAGCAAAAATAGAATAAAGCATCACACATAAGTAACGCATATAAACACCAAGATATAAGGTGGAAACCCAATGTGGATGAAAACCACCTACGGCAATCATCTCTGTCTTCTTTTAATAATAAGAGAATTCTGTTTACAATTTTTGTACTGGTAAAGTCTTATACTAGGACGCAGGCTTCTACCTGCAAAAGGATACAACCTTTTCTCATTCTCCAGCTTCTATTGGAAGGGAGCTGCGACCCCCTAGCTCTTGTACTAGCTGATATGTTTACTAGTACGTAGGTGTCAGCCTACAGAAGGCTACAACCTTTTCTTTTGTTCCAGAGACCACGTTTCATAAATTTTCTGACTGGATCCATCAATAACATCAATCTTCAACCAATCTCCTTTTGAACCAACCACAACCCAACCAATCAATCACTCCATCAATCTCATCATTCAGAATGTTGTCACTAGAACCCAAGCCAGAACCCAGAACACTGCAACAACAAAAAAAAGCAACTAAAACATATTTTATAAGGTATATGCTACTTGCATGTGTCGAACCTGCGTGCATACGAGCTTTCCTCAAGGCGAACCAACGTACAGATCTGAAAATCAAATTTATGATGTATACGCTACTTTGATATGCAGAACCAACGTGTATACACTCTTTTCCTAAAGTGAACCCGCATACAGAATTGTAAATGATGCTTTAAACATTGAAACTATTCCAGACTTCAGCCATACACAGATCATCATATTTACAGACTACAACATGCGCAGTTATTCAGATAAATGATCAAACCACATAAAGATAATTCACTTCAAGCCTTGAGATCCTGATACATCATTAGATCTTATCCTTCATCAAACGCTAAGGTTCATCCTTGTTTCAGATCAAGCACAACACCATAAGCCAATATCCTACATATTAGATCTCACACTTCATCAGATATTCGATACTTGCACACCTTGGCCTAATGATCTTCTCCTCCTTTTATAGTCTTAAGCCTTTCTCAATACCATGGACCAAAACCACTTAGGACCAAAACCTTGGACCAAATACCTGGGTCAATACCTCGGACCAGATACCTTTGACCAATACCATGGATCAAAATACCATGGACAAAATAATTCAGACCAAAAATTTAGTTTTCCAAGGTATACGCGCTTTTCCTTCTCTGAAAGTGCGTGTGTACGTATACACGGCTTGTATACAGTGAACTTGCATGTATACGCAGTTTGGTCAATGGTGAACCTACATATACCTCTATTTCTTCATTCTGTGAAGACTGGTTTGGTTAATGGTGAACCTGCGTATACCTCTCTTTCTTCATTCTGTGAAGACTGATCTATAATTTCTTTGTTGTTTACCTGTTATACTTTCATCTGAGTGAGTTTCCTTCTGAACTAATTCCTTAAAGCTACCCTGCATTTCATCACATCTGTAAACACTACTCTCATGCATTCTGTAACATCTGATATCTCTTTTGTAGATTCATCTAGTTGCCATATACAGGTGAGTTGTTCTGCTACAAGTGGGTTGCCATCAAGTACAACACATACATCATAATGCCAACAATCTCCCCCTTTGGACTTGATGGCAACAACCACACCAAGTCAATCTCCCCCTTTGACATCAAGGGCAAAGGGTCATGCTCCCCTTGAGCGCATGCTGAATTCTCTGATATGCTAAAGTGTGCTGATTGAGCTCTCATGATTGAGTCCATGCTCCCCCTGAGCATAAGAGAAGTCTGCAAAAAGATGTTCTAAAAGAAGAACATTACTCTATACATACATCACAAATGACCTTCCTATCACCAATGACTCATACATACATCCATCTCCCAACCAAGTGGGGATATACCAAATTTGACTCTTCCACCCAACCAAGTGGGGATATATCAATTGTTTATACATGTCAAAAACAAGAAACATTACATCATCCATCCCATGCATAGTGGGGTTACAAATTAGGTATTTTCATGACCGTTACATTAAAAGATATACATGACATATATAACAGAGACCAAATATATTAAACAAGGCCATGATAGTCATAAGCAACTATCATATGATCTGCACCATCAATAGCATCTGTCAACATCATCCAGATCAACAACCTGTATATGTCCATCATTAATTCCAAAAATATCATCAGCCATGTTCTCCCCTGAACATGTTCCACCTGTTCTTTGAAATACTGATGGCACTTGTATTATCACATAGAATGGAGATGGGTGGAGTACATGTGATCTGAATGTATTGCAAGGTTTGCATCATCCAAAGTAGTTGTGTGTAGCAAGATGTAGTAGCCACGTATTCTTCTTCAGCTGTAGATAATGCAATTGAGCTTTGCTTCTTGCTAAACCAAGACACCAACCTGGAACCCATATAGAATGCGCCACCACTAGTGCTTTTTCTGTCATCAACACTTCCTACCCAATCTGCATCTGTATATGCATGAAGTGTAGATTTGTATCTCTAAGATACCATAAGCCAAAGTTCTGTGTTCCTTGAAGATATTTGAAAATTCTTTTGACTGCCTGAAGGTGTGATTCCTTTGGATTTGCTTGGAATCTTCGAACTATTCCCATTGCATGCATGATGTCTGGTCGGGTACTTGTTAGATAAAGTAGACTGCCAATCATGGATCCGTAAGTTGGTTGATGTACTGCTGATGATTCATCATTTGAGCTAAGACTGCAGCCTATTACCATTGGAGTACATACTGGTTTAGAATCTTCCGTGTCATACTTTTTCAGGATCTGTTTGAGATATTTGGTTTGTCAGAGAAAAATACCATCTTTATTTTTTTGAACTTGAAGACCAAGAAAATAGGTAAGCTCACCAAGCAAGGACATTTCAAATTCTTGTTGCATTACTGAAGCAAAATTCTGACTCATGGATTCTCAATTGCTACCAAAAATGATCTCATCAACGTACACAACAATTATGAGAATGTTGACCACACCAGCTGATGCACAAGACCTTGTGATGGCCGGCTGCAGCCAGTAAGAAGCTTGTAAATCTATTATACTAGTGCACAGACAGGATGACAGCTCTCTAACACTAGATAGAAAGAAACCTAGACAACCTATTGAATGATACATTCAACAATCTAACACATAGATAGGATGACAACTTTCTAGTGCTAAACCTTAAAGATCAAGAATACAACATATCAAGCACAACTTAGAATAGAGAGAAAATGGAAAATGAGTAGTTAACAGCAAAAGAAGCTTGTATTAGTTGAAAATGAAGATAAGACACTGCAATTGGCAAAATATCCACAATCTCCAGAAGTTGAACCTTACATCAAAACATCAACCATCAACCTTGATTACATCTTGTTTCTGGGTATTTATAGATTTTACATTACAAAGGCCCTTGGGCCATTTAGGTATGGAGGGGTCATAATTGACCACTAACTGCACTTAACTGCTTGATGGAGTCTCTAACTATGTTTTCTTACTGTAGTGGGAAAACCAGATCTTCTCAGGTGCTGTGTTGTCCTCTAAGGCAGTTGGAGCGTTTGTATCAGCGAGTTTCCATAATTGATAAATGCTGCTATGGGGTTGTGCGTGTCCTTTCTTTCCCTGAGCCACACTGCCTGTTAAACATGGTGGTTGAGGCTTTACTACGACTGGTACAGGCATGCTGGTCAGCTCATTCCTTCGGATGAAAGGAGTGGTCAAAGGACGTGGGGTGCATGGGTGAACTGACGGGTTGGATGAGCGGAGATAATGATCATCGGATCGAGGAAACGGACGGTGGAAAATGGCTCTGCGGGGTTACCGGACGTGGTGAGAGTGGATTGATTTTAGGCCATTAGATCTTGGGCGGCTAGATCTAATGGTGATCGGGTGGCAAAGCTGTGGGGTAGTTAAACGGGCGGGCGGATGGGTTAGCCGATAAATGGTATTGATCGAACCAACTTTAAGCATAAAGCGGTAAAAGGATAGGGGCGTGTGATCCCACTCAGAGGATGACACATAGCAACGGATGCGAGAGAAAAACCACTCTCATCGCGCGCTAACGTTTGATTGGGTTACAAGCGCAAGGAGAGCGAATGCCGTCAGATCTCGGTGAAGGTGATTGGACGGTTGGGAAAAGAGCACGTAGGTTGCTTTATCGGGTGCAACAGGAGCCGTTAGATTTGGCAGGGAAAATCAATGCCAGAGATTAACGGTGATGAGTTTATAAAGGCGCAAAGGCTTGTGGGAAGTTTTTATGAGGGTTTAGACTTTGCGCTCGAGGCTTTAAGTAAAAGGGGCCTATGTTGGGTTTAGAAAAAAAACAGAAGAAAAGGAGGTGAAAGAGAGTAAGCGGGGCAAGGGAAAGAAGGAAAATGATTGTTGTGGGATGTTGTTTTGAGCATAACACTGGGTCCTTTTGGGGACGAGATCCTCCCTATGAGGTCTCAAGAACTACAGATCATTTCCTTTCCTACAAAAACCAGATCAACAAAATTTCCTAGTGTTCCATTGGGCATGGAGTCTAACTGAGCCTACACTAAAACTGATAAAACAACATATTTACAACATTAAGCCCAGAAGACCTTAAATAACGTAAACTTTTAGAAATCGCCCATTAACTGGGCCATCAAAACTGTCCCTCCTTCCATACTTTGCAGCATGAAAGTATTGTTCCCCTGGATCCGAGAAATGATAAAAGGCCTAGTCCATAGAGCATCAAACTTCCCATGGTTGCCTTTCTTCTCCTTGAGTGCATCCCATTTAAGGACCAAGTACCCAACTTGAAAACTGTCTGATGCATTGTCTGTAACTAATTTGTGTGGGCAACCAAACCTGGTGAAAATGTTTTCAGTTAAGAACTTCATGACCACATGATGATCAACTTTCCTGGTAGGGATGGCTTCAATCCACTTAGTGAAATAGTCAGTGGCTATTAACATCCATCTGTGTTGGCCACTGGAATGTGGGTTAATTTCTCCTATGAAATCCAAACCCCACTGCTGGAAAGGGCCACTAGCACAAATGGGCTTCAAGGGCAAGGACTTCACTGCTGTCTTCCTTCAAATCTTTGGCACCTATCACAAGATTTAACAAATGAAAAGACATCAGAAAATAAGGTGGGCTAATAATACCCAACTCTGAGGATCTTGTGGGCTATGGTTTTCCAATAGTGATGTCCTCCACATATGCTGGAATGAAACTACTGCATAACCTCCATGGCTTGTTCTTTGTCCAGACACCTCAAAAGAATTCCAGAGGGGTCCCTTCAGTAGAGCAGGTTTTCATGAATGCAATATTGGGCTGCCCTAAGCTTGATCGTTCTGGATTGGCTTGAACTAAGGCCTGGAGGAACTTCTAACTTCAGCAAGAATTGAGCTATTGTAGAATACCATTCACAAGAAGCTAGATTTTCTACCAATGACTGGTTTACCTGGTTCAACTGTTTCTTCTTCTGTCTGACCATCCTCTGAATTCATGCTTATCAAATTCATGTTCAACATTCTGCAATTTTATTCAGCCATTAGTCTAGCAAGGCCCTGACCTCTGACAAGCTTGGTGGGCTTCAATTCTATGTTGAATTCGATAAGCTTTGGAATCCATTTAGCCCTTCTTCCATCATTATTTGGCTGCGTTAGGACATCCTTTACTGAAGCAGAGGGCACATACGCAATTACCTTGGAATGCAAAATTTATATTCTGAAAGCCTTCAAGGATTTGATAAGAGCATAAGCTTGTTTTTCTATGATATCATACCTCAGTTCAACATCCCTTAATGTTTTGCTGAAGAATGCCAGTGGATGTTTTGAACCTTCATCATCTTTCTGCAGTAAGACTGTTGTAAGTGTGTCGCTTGAGGCAAATGAAAAGATATGGAACTCCTTGCTATAATCTGGGCTGATTAAAGTAGGAGCTTCCATAATAGCCCTTTTGATGGCTTCAAATGATCTTCTTGTTGCCTCATTCCATTTCATTTCTGACCCCTTTTTCAACATGGAGGTGATGTGCTTTACTAATTCTGCAAAATTAGGAATAAACCTCCTTACAAATTTTATTGGATGTCCTTTTTTGATCTTGGGATAGACAACGTTTTTATTGCTTTCACTCTCTCTGGGTCAATTTTGACACCTGCAGCAGAAACAATGTATCCTAACAGCTTGCCCTCTTCTAAAGCAAACTGTGACTTTTTAGGATTGACTGAAATCCCAAATCTTCTACACTTCAGAAACACCCTCTTTAAATGCTGCAAATGGTCTTGATGGCTGCTGGAGTATAATGTTATATCATCTAGGTAGACAATGACAAACTTATCCTTCTCTCCTACAAATGCTATATCCATAGCTCTCTAAAAGGTGGCTCCAACATTCATCAACCCAAAAGGCATCTTGGAATACATAAAAGTGCCCCATTGAGTGGTGAATACAGTCTTTTCTTGGTCATCTGGGTGTATAGCAACTTGGTTATATCCTGAAAATCCATCTAGGAAAGACATCACTTTGGCTCCTGAGACCTTTTGCAACAAATGCTCCATCTTGGGCAGAGGATAATTGTCTTTCTTAGAGCATTTTTTCAGGTTCCTGAAATCAACAAACATCTTGATTTCTCCGCTTTTCTTCCTCACCACAACCAAGTTGGCTACCCACTTTGAATATCTCAGAGGAACTATGATTTTGGTAGCCAACAATTTTTTGATTTCTTTTTCAATCAGAGGGAGGAGTAAAGGATTTATGGGCCTGAGTTTCTGCTTAAAAGGGATGGTGTCTTTCTCTAAGGGAATTTTATGCTGGATGATCTTTTTGTCATAAGTTTTCAAGTCACTATATTCCCAGGCAAAAACATCAGCAAATTGCTTCATTAAATTGCAGTACTCAGAACTTTGGGCAGCAGATAGATGGGTGGACAGATTTATATATCTTGGATGCTCTGGACTCCCTATATTATGCCTATGGACTGCAGATTGGTCTTCTTTTTGAGCAGCCTTATAAGGCACATCATTCTAGTCAAACAACTTTTCTAGGGGAACTAGGCCTTTAGGTATATAATTGCTAGGCAATTGCACAATGTTGTCTTTGCCGATTTTGTTTCTAAGCTGGGGCTAAGGATCTTCCTCCAAGGCTTCATTCTCTTGATCAATTTGCATTTCAGAGAATTCATCAATGACTTGTAGAAACCTATTTAGTTCATCATCATCCTCAAAGACTTTCCAATGCTGGACATTATCAGGCGGGGATGGTCTATATTTGATCTGGACTTCATAAACCAGTTCAGGGGGCATGGGAGGGATGAACATCTTAGTAGACACGACAAGGGAATTAGCAAGCTGATTCTTGACTCTAGGGATATATGAGATACAAAAACTATCAAAAGAGTCTTTCAATCTCCATACCTCATCTCTGTATGCCTTCAGCCTTGGGTGCCTTGCTTGGAACGTTCTGTTCACTTGTTGAATGATGAGATCAACATCTCCAAACACCCTTATATTTCTAATTCCTCTGTCTTTGGCAGCGTTTAAACCCAATACCAGAGCCTCATACTCTGCTATATTATTGGTGACCTGAAAAGTCAGCCTGAAAGACAGATGTATGCTTTCTTGTTGTGGAGACACCAACACCACTCCCGCTCCTGCAGTTTCTTTTGAACAGGCTCCATCAAAGAACATATCCCAAGCTTGTGTTCCCTCTTCTTCCATAGCTTGGCCTATTGGTTTCCTGATCTGCATTGAGGCCTTCTGAGATTCTTCCATTTAGAGGATGCAAGCTCCAAAATCAGTGTCCATAGCGTAAATAGGATGATTAGTGGGGTTCTTCTCATCACTGATGATATAAGCCAGCTGGGCTTCTCTGTATAATCTTTTGCTTTCTCCTCCAAAGACTGGGACAGTGGCATAAGACAAGACATTTTGTAATGTTCCACCTAGTCTGTTAATCCACCCTCTAGACAATAACATGCCAAACTTAGGGGGGACATCTGCTACCACGATATCCATCATCATGCTCTTCATGGGCAGCTGAGTTAGGGTGATAGCTAGATATTTGATCAATCCCAGACACTTCACCTTCCTTGAATCAAATGAGAATAAATCATGATAAGGCCTGGTGATATCAAGGCCTAACTCTTCCATGACAACTTTGGGCATCAGATTATGGTTGGCCCCTGTGTCCAGCAGGCAGTTGTGGAGGATTTTGTCATGAATAGTCAATGAGACATAAAATGATGGAGAATTATCATCAATAGGTTCAGTCATTGGGCTAAGCACAATTGCAGGTTTATCATCTTGCAAATTGACATAGTCGATGGAGGCTTGTGTGGCTTTTAGCTCAAGGGCTTCTAGAACAGGCTTTCTAAAGACTTCACTCTTTACAAGTTCAATCAGAAGCACAGGTATTTTAAGTTTCTGGACTTCTGATTCAAAAGTTAAAGGGGAAGGGGACTTGTTAGGGCCTCTTACCTCTTGAGCTGGCACTTTGGGGATGATAGGATCAGCTGCTGGTATTTTCTGCTTGTTAATTTGGTACTCTATTGGGACAACATTTCTTTGGATAGGATTCTCCTTGACATTGCTTGGTCTTGACCTTAGATTATATCTTTGATGTTTATCAGTCTGTAGAATGGCTTCTCTGTCCCACTCTTGACTGGTCTGGTCCTGGAGTAATGATTCTTTATAGGCGGCCAATATAAAAAAGGCAGCACTACCCTTATCTTCCATGCAATGCATTTCATCCTCTTCTTCAAACTGCTCCTCCTCCGTGACTATGTTTTGGAAAGGAGCCTTAACCCTTTGTTCTTCACTTGCTTCTTTACCCCTTTGATTGATATGCAACTGTTCATTTGCTTTTTTGAATGGATTTGGATTTCTTGGAGCAAATGTGTTTGGAAGCCTTGCTTTTCGAGAGCTCTGCTCAACCTTCAGTTTAGATATTTCAGCAGCCAATGACTCTATCATCTTAGTCATTTTATCTATTTTGGGATCTAAAGATGAAGTAGAGGAAGAAGAAGCCTCACCTCTCTGCCTCCTTCTATCAACATGGCCTTTGAGTTTCTCTGCGACCATGAGATTGGATTCCACCTCTAGGGTTGCACCTTGCATTTCAGCTAGAGTGGCACACCTTCTTTCTCTCAATAGCAGGAAGAAATCAGAGTTAAATGCATTAGCATATGTGAGTTTGGCAGAGGTGGGGGTAGGCTTTGATTCCCTATTTTCCCTCCAGAGGTTTCCAAACTCAGTATGGTAATATAGCAGGTCTTTTTTATCTCCCCATTGCTTCAAAAATACATCATCTAATGCTTCAATGTCTGCTATAGACCTAGGGGTCAATTCTCTGAACCACTTTCTAGCCTTCCATCAATGCTTTGGAAAAATACTCTCATCCACACATCATCCTCACTGTATCTAGGTTATCATCATAACTATAAAAAGCTTCAAGGTGTTCTTCAGCTGTTACTCCCTCTGTACCAGTGAACTTAGGCATGTATTTTTGATATTCTCCTGCAGGCATGGCATTCAATGGAACAAGCAGGACCAGGGGTCCATACCTAGCAGCTATGATTCTTTCCATATTTGTGGGTGCTTGTTGGCCTACCATGACTGGGGTAGATGGAAGAGTACTGGTCGTTTGGATGACAGAACGCTGAGAAACGAATGATAGGGATGAAGGAAACTGATGGACTATAGGGGAGGTTTTCTTTGGACTGAGATCCAAAGGGGAATTTACTGAACAAAGAGCTTTATGAATCTTTGGTGGGATTTCTTCACATATGATACTATGCTCTCTATTTTCAACATATACATGCTCGGCTACAAGCCTTTCTTGCAAAGACACATAAGATTGTTTAGGCTTACCTAATCCTGATGCTCCTTTGTGTGATGTTTTTCTCTGCTTGACAATCTTCTCAAGGTCAGGTACTGGGTCAGCTGGTGATTTCTAAGGATTTCTCCGAGTATGCCTCACAAACTGAGCCAGAACTGTGATGTGGAGTCGCCAAAGGTTGGTCCTCTAGTAGAGTCGCCAGATAGATGGTTACAACTAGAAATGTGTCCAAAATTTGTTTATCATCAAAGCTGGATCTGTGTAGTTCTCCTTGTGAAGCTGAGCTTCAATCTCCTCTCCCCGGAAACGGCGCCAATTATGTTATCACTCCAAGAAACTCTCCTAGGTTGTAGCTCGAAGATGCCTGGTAACATATAAATTCAACTTATTGTTGCAATTGATGAATGGAAGGAATGATGCTTGTCCAAGCCAGATAACCACTTCTACTTTGTTTCACTCTAGACATGCGTGAACACCCCCAGACTACAAGGCTTTAGACCACCAACTACTCACAATTTAGAGATAAGGTGAATATGGAGAATAATTACCACACCAGCAGATGCACAAGACCTTGTGATGGCTGACTGCAGCCAGTAAGAAGCTTGTAAATCTATTCTACTAGTGCACAAACAGGATGACATCTCTCTGACACTAGATAGAAAGCAACCTGGACAACCTATTCAATGATACATTCAACGATCTAACACATAGATAGGATGACAACTTTCTAGTGCTAAACCTTAAAGATCAAGAATAAAGCATATCAGGCACAACTTAGAATAGAGAGAAAATGGAAAGTGAGCAGTTAACAGCAAAGGAAGTTTGTATTAGCTGAAAATGAAGACGAGACGCTGCAAGTGGCAAAATATCCACAGTCTCCAGAAGTTGAACCTTACATCAAAACATCAACCATCAACCTTGATTACATCTTGTTTTTGGGTATTTATATATTTTACATTACAAAGGCCCTTGGGCCATTTAGGTATGGAGGGGTCATAATTGACCACCAACTACATTTAACTGCCTGATGGAGTCTCTAACTGTGTTGTCCTCTTAGGCAGTTGGAGTGTTTGTATCAGCGAGTTTCCATAACTAATAAATGCTACTATGGGGTCGTGCATGTCCTTTCTTTCCCTGAGCCATACTGCCTGTTAAACATGGTGGTTGAGGCTTTACTGGGATTGGTACAGGCATGTTGGTCACCTCTTTCCTTCGGACGAATGGAGTGGTCAAAGGACGTGGGGTGCATGGGAGAACTAACGGCTTAGATGAGCGGAGATAATGACCGTTAGATCGAGGAAACAGATGGCGGAAAATGGTTCTGCGGGGTTACCGAACGTGGTGAGAGCAGATTGATTTTAGGCTTTTAGGTCTTGGGCGGCCAGATCTAACGATGATCAGGCGGTGAAGCTGTGCGGTAGTTAAACGGGCGGGCGAATGGGTTAGGCGGTAAACGGTATTGATCGCACTACCTTTGAGCATAAAGCGGTAAAAGGACAGGGGCGTGCGATCCCACTCAGAGGATGACACGTAGTGGCGGATGCGAGAGAAAAATCGCTCTCATCGCGTGCTAACGTTCGATCAGTTTACAAGCGTGGGGAGAGCGAATGCTATCAGATCTCGGTGAAGGTGATCAGACAGTTGGGAAAAGAGCGCGCAGGTTGCTTTATTGGGCGCAACAGGAGTTGTTAGATTTGGCAGGGAAAATCAACGATGGAGATTAAAGGTGATGAGTTTATAAAGGTGCAAAGGCTTGTGGGAAGGTTTTATGAGGGTTTAGACTTTGTGCTCGAGGCTTAAAGTAAAAGGGGATTA
This sequence comes from Pinus taeda, assembly GCA_000404065.3. Classification (NCBI taxonomy): domain Eukaryota; kingdom Viridiplantae; phylum Streptophyta; class Pinopsida; order Pinales; family Pinaceae; genus Pinus; species Pinus taeda. The sequence continues at coordinate 1,327 of APFE030128784.1, read as the reverse complement.
TGTCGGGTTTAGAAAAAAAAACAGAAGAAAAGGAGGTGAAAGAGAGTAAGCGGAGCAAGGGAAAGAAGGAAAATGACTGCTGTGCGATTTCCTTTTGAGCATAACCAATACAACCAAGCTTATCTCTGACCTGCTAAAACCATGGTTATAGCAGAGCTAACAGTTCTTACCTTCCAATAAAAAAAGTTTCTCCCATCAAAGACTGGCAGTCTGATGGATCCCCCGCTTTCTTGATTACTCATGATGATGCATCTTCCTTCAAGCTTCTTCTGAAGGACCTGCTCTGATACCAATTGTTGGAAATAATACTGAGAGGGGGGTTGAATCAGTGATATCAGATCAATAATTTAATTTTCAAAATTGATTTGTATATGCTACTTCACCTTAGTGAACTAGCGTGTATACACAACTGTACTTAATGCAACTAGTGTATATGAAGAGATCTTTTGGTTTACCCAAATTATCATGCAATGAACTTTAACCAGTATATCAGGGATTCATTAGACAATGGAGTAAAAACAAAATAAAGCATCACACATAAGTAACACACATAAACACCAAGATATAAGGTGGAAACCCAATGTGGGTGAAAACCACCGGCTACAATCGTCTCTGTCTTCTTTTAATAATAAGAGAATTCTGTTTACAATTTTTGTACTGGTGCAGTCTTATACCAGTACGTAGGCTTCTACCTGCAGAAGGCTACAACCTTCTCTCAATCTCCAACTTCTACTGGAAGCGAGTTGCAACCCTGTTATAGACATTTTTGGGAACTTCAACCCCAATCATAAATGTCCATAAACTGAGGGCTCCTAAGTCCCTAAAAGCGTTGCTTCAATGCTTAAAGGAACAAGGTCAATTGATTACAGCATCTCCCAAAAGTTCTCCACTGAAAACTGCTCATAAATGGTCAAAACTAGACCATACTGAAAGCTCAATGCAGAGGGTGCGATGCATATCACCTTCCTAGTGTACAAGGAGCGATGCATACTAAATTGCTACTCTGTAGGGTGCGATGGTCGGGAATGGACAAATTGCAGGGACAAAAATGCGAGGTGGAAGATCATGGAATCTTCCAGAAGCTTCCCCTCTGACACTTGCCTCTCTATTTTCGACCAGGGATGAGTAAGAGATCAACATTCTCCAAGTGGAAGCAGGAACTATCAGAGAGAGGACATTAATCAAGATCCCAGAAGATGACTCACCTCTTTGTAATCATCTATATATGGATCCCTCATCACAGAGATCCAAAGGTTGGAATTTTGTATCTTATAGAGAAGTGTTGTTGGTTTTCTGGTGTACATTCATAGTGTTGGGTGATCTAAGC
>APFE030128781.1:0-10542 GCA_000404065.3 Pinus taeda | reverse complement strand
TTTGATTTATTTATATAAATTCTATAAAATTTTATTAATTAAATTGTGTTTCTATAATTAATTATTTATATTGTAATTTTATATACATATTGTTTGTTATATTATCATGTATATATTGATAAAGAGAATGAAATGATATCTAATTTTATTTTATTTTCAAGTTTCCTAAGGAGGTGGAGGTGGAAGTGGAGATTTTATATAATTAACCTATTGATTTTAAATAGTTCAGGACGTTAAGAATAAGAATTGAGTTTTTTTGTGATTTACTTCAACATCCTTTGATTTATTTATATAAATTCTATAAAATTTTATTAATTAAATTGTGTTTCTATAATTAATTATTTATATTGTAATTTTATATACATATTGTTTGTTATATTATCATGTATATATTGATAAAGAGAATGAAATGATATCTAATTTTATTTTATTTTCAAGTTTCCTAAGGAGGTGGAGGTGGAGGTGGAGGTGGTGAAGGAGGAGATGGAGGTGGATGTGGAGGAGGAGGAGGTGGAGGATGAGGAGGATATGAAGGTGGAGGTGGAGGAGGACAAGGTAGAGGTAAGAGGTGGAGGAGGAGGTGGAGACAGAGTCAGTGGAGGAGGTGGAGACAGAGTCAGTGGAGGAGGTGGTTGTGGAGAAGGCAGTGGTGGAGGTGGAGGAGTTGGTGGTGGAGGAGTAGGAGGAGGCGAAGGTAGAGGTGGAGGTGGACTCAGAGGAGGAGTTAGAGGCAGAGGCTTACGTGGTGGAGGTGTAGGTATAAGGGGTGGAGGTGGAGGAGGAGAAGGTGATTGAGGAGGAGTTGTACATGGATGCAGATTAAAAGGAGGAGGAGGAAGAGGATGTGGACGTGGAGGAGGTTGTAGTGGAGGAAGAGGAGGAGGAGGAACAAGAGGTGGTGGAGGAGGAGGGGTCAAAGGTGAAGGTGTTGGAGCTAGTGGTGGTCCAGGTCGAGGAAGAGGAGGTGGGTGAGGTAGGAGAGGAAGATGAGGAGTAGGAGGAGGAGGAGAAGGAGGTGGAGTAGGTGGATGTGGTGGAGTTGGAGGAGGTGGAAATGGAGGTGGAGGAGGTGTTGGAGGAGGAGGTCGTGGTGGTGATGGTGGAGGAGGAGGAGGCGAAGGTGGAGGTGGAGTTGTAGGTGGTGGAGGAGGAGGCGGAGGAGGTATTCGAGGAGGAGGTGGATCTCGAGTTGGAGGTGGTTGTGGAGGAGGCAGTTGTGGAGGTGAGGGAGGTGGTGGTAGAGGAGGAGGACCAAGACAAGGTGAAGGTAAAGGTGGAGGTGGTGGAGGAGGATGCAATGGAGGAGTTGAAGGCAGAGGCTTAGGTGGTGGAGATGGAGGTGTAGGGGATGGAGGTTGTGGTAGAGGAGAAGGACGAGGAGGAGGAGGTGAAGGTGAAGGTGTTGGAGGAGGTGGAGGTCGAGGAAGAGGAGGTGGGGAGGTGGTGGAGGCAGAAGAGGAGTAGGACGAGGAGGAGCAGGAGGTTTAGGAGGTGGAGATGAAGGTCAAGGGCAAGGTGGAGGAGGTGTTGGAGGAGGAGAGCATGGAGGAAGAGTAGGTGGTGGCTGTGGAGGTTTATATAGCATAGATTGATGTGGAGGTTTTCCAATATGTATTCATTTTTAGACAAGGAAAAGGGATGAGAAATATTTGGAGAGGATGCTTTATAGCTAGAAATGGGAGAAATTCACCAAGTGTTCATCATAATTTGAGGATTGAGAGCGTTTGGATGATAGTGCCTGAGACAAAAGGACACCACAATTAAGATTTAAAATAATCATGAGAATTGGTTGAATGTTCTTCATCTGGATCTCACTATGATCCAAGATGAGGACTTGATGACCCAGTGGAGTAAGTGGTCATGGGAGTCGATACATAGTGATGTATATGGGAGCTAGCCAATGTGATAGCATGATGGGATGATGATTCCATGGGTTGAGGTACTTGAGATGAAAAATTGATGAATTTATCGTTGTGATGAGGAGAGCCTTCACATGGTTGAGCGTGGTATTAAAGGAGATCTAACTTGTTGATGATCTTCGATCAAATGAATTAGATGGATCAAGCGAGTCCTTAACTTATATGGATTATGGGTCCCTTTAGAGTAGACTTGGTAGGTGGGGATCAAAATTGAGACATCATTAGTAGGATTAAATTGTGGAGTTTGGAAGGATTGGTTGCATTTGGCATGAGACATTAATGTGGGACAGTTGGTTAGCGGTTTGGTGTAGTCATGAAGGCTTGGACATGGAATTTTTTTAATATATATGGAAATCACGAGTGGAGCAACTTAACCAATGTTAGGAGTAGTGGATATAAATAAAACTCAGTAGAGAACCTTGAGGTGATGTTGGAAGCATTGAGACACCATGAGAGGATTCAATGATTGATTTGATGATTTACAATTTTCTCAATCTCTTCATGGTCCTTTTTATGGATAAGTTAGTAAAGTTGATAGATAAAATTCACTTGGGGGACCTTACAATAAGTAGGATCCGAATTTATTTGAGTTGGGTGTGTTGATGGTCCTATGTACAAGAGTCACAACACTTCACAACGTGGAGGAGATTCTTAAATGTCATGATAGTGAGCTATGTATAAGTATGTGATGAGAGTGTTGGAGAAATGATTGATGATGGCATAAGGACATGAATTCTTATGGTATGTATATGACAGTAAATTTAGCAACCCAACTAGTGAAAAATTTGGGGGCCAGTAGTGCATAGAGACATGAGAGAATTATGTTGGAGTATGGAGAAGAGACATAAGCTTTGTATTTCAAAGGTGAATAATATTATCCCATCAATATTGGGCTCCCTTTATGTTTATTATCTTGGACGATTACACCAGAGTTGGAAATTTACAACATTAAGTAGGTACGTATCATTGAGTCATGATGTTATTTAGTTCTTATTTGGATCATTAGATGGTTTATTCATAATATTCTCAACAAATTGATTTATTTTCTCACTGTAGCGAGTCACTACCACTATAGAGTCCATGAATATTAAGGGATGAAGATACCTTAGTTAGTGCAAGCATGAAGGAATGTTGAGTTTACATTTTTTTGTAGGTTAGAAAGATGTTGGAAAATGTGGAAATCCACTCCATTATAAGCGAAGTATATTCCATAAAATCATTCCTAGATTCATGTTCAAAGTTATGATTTCACTCTTGGAGATGACATGGGGAGAGTCAATCTATGGAAGTAAATGTGTTGATGAGAACTTTAAACTCAAGCAAACATGACTAGGTATGTTAATTTACATTTTTCTTTTATTGTGAAAGTTGTTCATTACTAGATGAATACACATTTACTATGTACATGAGGTATGAAAATTAAACATACCAAAAAAATGATTAAAAAATTTTGATACCAAACATACACCATTATGCATAAACAGTGTTGAAACACAAAAAGTATATGAAATTTTTGTTGTAGGGAAATTAGCGTATTGTCTTTACATTTATAATTCCATGAAACCATAAAAGATTTCACCAAGATATTTGATCACAAACTTCAAAAGTTGGTTAAAAACAGTGAACTTTTAGTTGCTACCATCCTTATTTATTATATAGACGCATTCAATGAAGAGTTCTAGTTTTTCTTAACTGAGAAAGGTTTACAAACTTTGAGGGAGGTTCAAGAAATGATGATAAATATATAACTAAATATAGTAGCCTTGAGATAAAGTGATGTGCTTGGTTCATTAACATAATCAAATTCTAGATATGAAAGAAAACCTAGTGCAGTATATATAATCAACTCAACCACATATGCAATGGTAATATTGTTGAAGTTATGGAAAACTTCAAACATCTATTTCAAGAGTTTAATACCCAAGGGATTGGAATAGAAAGAATAGAAAAGGGCGAAAATCAAATTAAGAGAAATTTTGGCTTTGACAATGATAGGGGTATATCAATAATATATTATTATCTATAAATAAAAATATTACACATATTAATATATAAAAGATTATATATTATTAGAAATACTTCTAATATTAATAACAATTAAGCTATAATGTTAACATTAATAAAATTGAATTAATAACATTTATGTATTATCATTAATATTCATAAATAATGTTCATAATAGTTACATTTTATACATTAATAATAATAATAATAATTAAATATAATATTGACAATACAAATATTAACATTAATGTTATTAATGATAAGGTTAATATACTCTTAATAATTTCATAATAATTATTTATGTAAATATCTTTCAATGTAATAGTTTGATACATTTTGTTAACTAGCTCAAATTGTTAATGTTGATAACATAATAATTAATGGTTAAATTTAATTACTTATAATTCATCATTTTCAATCTTATTAAACACTAACAATTATAGTAGGTCATAATTACTCATTTATTAATATATTATGCCACATGAACTATTAATAGTTTGATTATTAACTAATATATAAAATCATAATTTATGAATATCAATACTATTGATTATTTATTAATGTTATTATGTTAAAGCATTAATATAAGTAATATAAATAACAACATATATATATATTTTTATTACAAAATATAATATATATTAATATTAATGTTATTATATTATACTAATATAATATATATTAATATTATTGTTAATATATTAATATTAGTATTATAATTAATGTTAATATTACTAATAACATTGATATTAATGTGTGTGTCTTACTCTAAAATATGTGTTACAATTTAAATAGCCATGCCCATTAAAACATGTGTCTTAGGATGCAGTTGAACTTTTGAGGCCATAGCTATACCACACCATAAAAAAAATTTAGGTCTAAATTTTACTGTTAATATAATATCACATAGTTTTGATGTTTGTGTCATCTAATAAAACGTCGTATATATATATTGTGAATTTTTGCAGCCATAGTTGTAACCCACCCTAATATGGTTACTATGTACATATATTATAGATATATTGTAGAACAATTGTTGGAGCTTTAGAGGTGTAATTGCAACATGTGTGCACCACATATCTTCATTGAGATAACTACCATTTCCCAAGCTAGTTTATTTCCATTTTGTATGTAAGCGTATTTAAATTCTTTGATATTAATGACATGAAGTTTTATTTCTGCTTCAACTTTATGTTTATGTTTATATTTTTATTCTGTTGCATTCCTGCATAAGTCTGGATCATCATAATATGCACTAGGAGTAAAATCACTCATCCTTAGGACCACTACAAGCACATGTCAGAGTCTAAGATGATGAGTGGTTGTATTGAGGGATTCTTTCTTGGAGAGTGCAATACTTGGAGTTTGTTTTGAATTAGGACATGGTGCGGAGAATTAAAGCTTGGATCCTCTTTTAGAGAGCAGAAAACAATGTCACGAGGAGTTCTTGAAATGTTGATCCTTAGCTTAGAGACCATGAAACTTTGGAGGTGGATTCCAACCACCACATGACACGTGTACATCTTCACTAAACTACCATTATGTGGATATACTGTAATAACTTCTATTAGGTTTTTGCGCAATTGATCCATTTTCTCATTCTCACAACATAGTCCGTAAATCATCCATATCTTCTTGATGTAATCATATTGTAGCCCTTCTTTGTAATGTGAGAGTTAAAGCTTAGGTGGATTATTTGGAACTAGGGTTTATAAGACTTTACTAAATGATTTAAATAAACACTTAAATAAGAGTTTCAAAATAGTTTTTAAAATGTTATAAAATGATTAGGGTTTAGCGTTTCGGGTTTGGGATTTATGGTTTAGGGTTTAGGGTTTAGGGTTTATGGTTTGGGGTTAGGATTTAGGTTTAGGTTTTAGTGTTTAGGGTCTACAATATTTTAGTAAATGCTTTTAAGAAACACTTAAATAAAAGTTACAAAACAATTTTTAAAATGTTATAAATGGTTAGGGTCTAGGGTTTGCGGTTTAGGGTTTATGGTTTTGGGTTTGGGATTTACGGTTTAGGGTTTATATTTTGGGGTTTATCATTTAGGCTTTCACGTTTAGGGTTTAGGGTTTTGTGTTTATGGTTTAGGGTTTATAACACTTTATTAAATTCTTTTAATAAACACTTAAATAAAAGTTACAAAATTCTTCTTAAATTGTTATAAAATTCTTGGGGTTTATGGTTTAGGTTTTCGCATAGTGTTTAGGGTTTAGGGTTTATTGGTTAGGGTTTAGGGTTTAAGGTTTGGGGTGTCAGATTTCAGTTTTAGGGTTTAGGGTTTATAAAACTTTATTAAGTGCTTTAGTAAACCCTTAAAAATGGTTACAAAATACTTTTTAAAATGTTATTAAGTGATTAGATTTAGGGTTTAGGGTTTAAGTTTTATAACACCATAGTAAATTCTCTTAATAATCACATAAATAAAACTTACAAAATTATTTTTAATACATCATAAAATGCTTAAGTCTTAAGAGTTTAGGGTTTGGGGTTTGGGGTTTGGGGTTTAGGGTTTAGAGTTTAAAGTTTGTAGTTTATAGCCCTTTGGTAAATTATTTTAATAAACACTTAAAAAAGTTAAAAAAATGTATTTTAAAATGTTATAAAATTCTTATTCTTAGGGATATGGTTTATGGTTTAGGGTTTGGGGTTTAAAATGTTATAAAGTGCTAATGGTTTAGGGTTCAGGGGTTAGTTTTGGGGTGTGGGTATTAGGTTTTATGGTTTATGGTTTATAATTCTTTAATAAATTATTTTAATAAACACTTCTAAACAAGTTAAAAAATGGTTTTTAGGGTTTATGGTTTGTTGGGGTTTTTAGGGTTTAGGGCTTTTTATGTTATGGGTTTATGGCTTTTTAGGGTTTAGGGATTAGGGGTTTAGGGTTTCTATCACTTTAGTGAATGCTTAGTAAACACTTAAATAAAAGTTACAAAACACTTTTTAAAATGTTATAAATATTTAGGTTTTAGGGTTTGGGGTTTAGGGCTTAGGGTTTAGGTTTAGGTTTTGGAGTTTAGGGTTTAGAGTTTATAAGACCTTAGTAAATTCTTTCAGAATTTAGGCTTTAAGGTTTAGGGTTTATAAGACCTTACTAAATGATTATATGGTTTATCCTTTAGGCTTTAAGCATATAGATATATGGTTTGGGGTTTGGGGTTTAGGGTTTGGGTTTTATAACCCTTTAGCAAATTCTTTTAATAAATTCTTAAGTAAAAGTTACATAACGCTTTCTAAAATGTTATAAAATTCTGAGTGTTTAGGGTTTAGCTTTGCGATTTTGTGGTTTGGGATTTAGGGTTTTGGGTTTAGGATTTAGAACACTTTAGTAAATTCTTTTAATAAGCACTTATATAAAAGTTTAAAATTCTTTCAAAATTATATAAAATGATTAGGGTTTAGGTTTTAGGGTTTGGGGCTTTACGGTTTACGGTTTCAGGTTTACGATTTAAGGTTTATAATACTTTAGTAAATGCTTTTAACAAACACTTAAATAAAATTTACATAACACTTTTTAAAATATTTTAAAATTCTTATGGTTTAGGTTTTAGGGTTTATAACACTTTAGTAGATGCTTTTAATAAACGCATAAATAAAATTTAGAAAACTCTTTTTAAAAAGTTATAAAATACATAGGGTTTAGGTTTTAGGGTTTCAAGTGTAGTGTTTGGGGCTTAGGGTTTAGGTTTCATAACACATTAGTAAATTATTTTAATAAACACTTTAAAAAAAACTAGAAAACAATTTTTAAAATGTTATAAAATTATAAGGGTTTAGGGTTTATGGTTTAGGTTTTATAACACACTAGAAAATGCTTTTAATAAACACTTAAATGAAAGTTACGAAACACTTTTTGAAATGTTATAAAATGATTAGTATTTAGGGTTTGGGGTTTGGCGTTTAGGGTTTATGGTTCATGTTTTAGGATTTAGGGTTTATAACGATTTAGTAAATTCTTTTAATAAAGACTTAGATAAAAGTGAAAAAAAACTCATTTTAGAATGTTATAAAATGCTTAGGGTTTAGGGTTTGGGTTTTAGGGTTTACAGGGTTCAGTAAGTGATTTTAATAAACACTTAAATAAAAGTTGCAAAACACCTTTTGAAATTTCATAAAATTCTTCGAGTTTGGATTTAAGGTTTAACGCTTAGGGTTTTAGGTTTGGGGTTTAGACTTTGGGGTTTAGTGTTTAGGGTTTATCACACTTTAGTAAATTATTTTAATAAACATTGTAATAAAAGCTACAAAATTATTTTTAAAATGTTATGAAATGATTAGGATTTAGGTTTTGACATTTAGGGTTTGGGGTTTAGCGTTTAGGGTGGTTTAGCATTCAGGGTTGATGGTTTATAAGACTTTAGTAAATGGTTTTAATCTTGGCTTAAATAAAAGTTACAAAATTCTTTTTAAAATGATATAAAATGCTTAGGGTTAACTGTTTACGGTTTGGATTTTTGGATTTAAGGTTTAGGGGTTACAAGACCTTAGTAAATGCTTTTAATAAGGACTTAAAATAAAAGTTCCAAAATGATTTTCAAACTGTTATAAAATGCTTAGGGTTTTGGGTTTTGGGTTTTGATTTTGGGTTTTAGGTTTAGGGTTTAGGTTTGGGTTTTAGGGTTTATAACACTTTAGTAAATTCTTCTAATAAAAACTTAAATAAAATTTACAAAATGGTTTTTAAAATGTTACAAAATGCTTAAGATTTATGGTTTAGGTTTAAGGTTTAGGGTTTGGGGTTTCAGGTTTAGAGTTTAAGTTTTAGGGTTTATAACACTTGAGTAAATGCTTTTAATAAGCACTTAAATAAAAGTTACTCACTAAGTTTTAAAATGTTATAAAATTCTTAGTGTTTATGGTTTAGAGTTAAGGGTTTGAGGTTTATTGTTTGGAGTTTATGATTTACGGTTTACAATTTTGAATTTAGGGTTTATAACACTTTCGTAAAAGATTTTAATAAACACTTAGATAAAATTTACAAAGCAATTTCTAAAATGTTATAAAATGCTTAGCATTTATTGTTTAGGGTTTGGGGTTTAGGGTTTAGGGTTTGGGGTTTAGGGTGTATGGTTTAGGGTTTGGGTTTTAGGTTTTAGCGTTTAGGGTAGAGTGTTTAAGGTTTATCAAATTCTTAGGGTTTAGGGTTTAAGGTTTAGTTCTAAGGTTTATAACAATTTAGTAAATTCTTTTAATAAAAACTTAAATAAAAGTTCCAAAACACTTTTTAAAATGTTATAAAATGATTGGGGTATATGGTTTAGGCTATAGGGTTTAGAGTTCTAGTTTTAGGGCTTAGGGTTTAGGGTTTATGGTTTATAAAACTTCAGAAAATTATTTTAATAAACACTTAAATAAAAGTTACAAAAGTGTTTTAAAAATGTTATAAAATGGTTAGGATTTAGGGTTTGCATTTTAGGGTTTAGGGTTTAGCCTTTTAAGTCTAGGGTTTAGGGTTTAGAGTCTAGAGTTTTGGGATTAAAAATCTTTAGTAAATATTTTAATAAACATCTAAATAAAATTTACAAAACACTTCTTAAAATGTTATAAAATACATAGGGTTTAGGGTTTTATGTTTTATAGTTAAGGGTTTAGAGTTTACAACACTTTGGTAAATGTTTTTAGTAGACACTTAAATAGAAGCTAGAAAATGTTTTTAAGATTGTTATAAAATGCCTAGGGTTTAAGGATTAGTGTTTAGAATTTCGGGTTTGGATTTAGGATTTGGCGTTTAGGGTTTAGGGTTTAGCGTTAAACATTTGTAGTTTAGGCTTTAGGGATTAGGGTTTACAGTTTAGCATTTAAAACACTTATAAAATGCTTAGGGTTTAAGTTTTAATATTTTCGGTTTAGGGTTTAGGGTGTAGGGATGAACCACCCCACCTTAAGGGGGTATCCGCTGCTACCTATTACACATAATTCATTCATCCCATTGAGCCTCGAGGATTTATGAATAAAAATAAATAAAAGGAAATAGGTTTATTAAGAAGGGTGCTAAAACAAAGGTCGGGTATCTCATGTACCACAATTTTCTCCCTCTTACACTCACATACCCAAGTGTGGTCTTCTCCTATTATATATACTCATAAAATTCTTAGGGTTTATGGTTTAGGGATTAGGATTTGGGGTTTAGGTTTAGGATTCACATTTTATAACATTTTAGTAAATTCTTTTGATAAGAACTTAAATAAAAGTTCTAAGTAGTTTTTAAGATGTTATAAAATTCTTAAGCTTTAACATTTAGGGTTTAGCGTTTATAACACTTTACTAAATGTTTTTAATATACACTTAAACAAAAGTTACAAAACACTCTTTAAATGTTATAAATTAATTAAGGTTTAGGTTTCAGGGTTTAGGTATTAGGGATTAGGGTTTAGGGTTTATGACAATTTAGTATTAAAATTTAATAAACACTTAAATGAAAGTTACAAAACACTTTTGAAATGCTATAAAATTCTTAGGGTTTAGCATTTAAGGTTTGGGTTTTTCGTTTTAGGGTTTACAGTTTAGGGTTTAATTTTTATGGTTTTGGGTTTATAACACCTTAGTAAATTATTTTGATAAAAACATAAGTAAAAGTTACAAAACTCTTTTTAGAATGCTATAAAATTCTTAG